>JANHZT010008291.1:27952-56193 GCA_032468215.1 Stegonotus admiraltiensis | reverse complement strand
GTACCCCCCCCCCAAGCATATATGTATCTGGATCCACCCACAAGTAGAAAAATGATTGGTGGTCACTATCCTGGAAGAGAAAGATGGGAAGACACAGCAGAAGAACCATCCAATGAGAGGATGTGGTAGCCTGTTGTCTGGATCAAATATCTTCTAAGCTGTTGCCAAAGCATCTCAGTCCAGATAGGAGTTTTTGAAAGGCAGTTTAGAGTCAAGATGGCATAAGTACGAAATGGGAAAACCTTAAATGTTAAGAGCAGCTATGTCCTCGGAACAGAGGTGTTCTGTGATACATTTCTCCCATCCAGTATTTTTTTTATTATGATCCATCAAGTCAATGCTGATTTATAGTGACCATATAGACATATAGTTCCCTAATATCGTTTTTCAGGTCTAACATCATCTTTCAGGACAGATAGCTAGATCCTTAATATCATCGTTCAGATCTTCTAAAGATTGTACCCATTGCTCCTGTAACTGAGTCTATCCACCTTGTTGCCAGTCCCTCTTCTTCTCTTCCCTTCCACCTTCCAAAGTGTTGTGGCCTTTCCCAGAGCATGACAATAAACAAGGGTGATACTGCAGATACTCACACTTTGCTCTGCACAAACTTGGTTATATGGGATGCCTTATTCCAGCTCGACTACATATTAATTCTTAACCACAAGTCCTGAAACAGTCTCAGGAAGTGCTTATCTAAAACAACTGCAGGAATCATTATTTTCAGCCTGATGATAATTCAGATAAGAGGCAATGAAAAACACTCTAAAATGTGATAAGGCAGCCTTTCCTTCAGAAATTTTGATGTACACTTTCCATCTTAAGACTGATGGGAGAGCCAAAACACCAGGAGGAACTGGCTTTGGGTTGCTGGTATTAACTTTTGAGGAAAAACACAGTCTGAATATGAGCATGTACAGTAGAAAGAAGGAATATTCTTATGACATGTAATTTAATGTTGTAAAAATGCAGTGGAAAAGGAATAAGGAGGTGGGAGAGTAACAGTATGATTGATTGATTGATTGATTGATTGATTGATTATTTTTTTCCAAATATGTATTCTTGGCCATTAGATTCTGGCCATTCTTGCTGTTTAAGCTGCAGATTGCCATTCTGGTTCCTCTTTGGCCACTCTGATCATGCTTGAAAATGCTAAACCATGTAAGTAAAAGACAAATATTTATTAGGAATGTATTGTATGTTTTATGACGCATTATGGGATAAATTTGCTCTGATATATTGCATGACTTTCATACTACGTTTTGTTTTCTGCATTGTTAGCTGCCCAGAGTCATCATGTCAGGATGAGCAGAGTTATAAATCTTAGAATAAATAAATAATATCAGTTATATTAATTATAGGAGCTGGAAAATTGTTGAAAAGTTCACATTGTTATTATACTATGTTGTATAAATAATCAATGTTCTATGGAACACAGACATTGGAATTTCTTTATAAGATTTGTAGATTGATAATCACAATGTAGATTGATCTACCACTTGCCAGAAAGATGACAAGATTACATTGCAGATACTGAGATATTTTTTTGGAAAAGTAAGGGTGGTGGGGGTAAGGATTAGGATGCCATTGCAGTAAAATAATAATAATAATAATACATGTAGATTAACTTAATTCCCTACCAATAAAAATAATTGGTGGGGATCCATGGAACAAAGAATTCAAGAAAGGGAAAATGACAGCTATAATTGTCATAAAGTTGTAATCCTGAACAACTCTGAACACCCCCCACTGCACTCGTGCTTATGAATGTTGTTGATTGCTGGGATACAATAATTGCTTGGCTGATGAAGGAGTAATTTTTTATAGGCTTCTATATGCCCACTGAATATAAAGCAATAGAATTATAGCCCACATACCTGATTTGAGAGAACTATGCACAGAAATACATGAAATCACTTTTGCAGAAACTCTTCCTTCCTTCAGATCTTCCTAGACATTCTTCCAATAAAGAATACAATCAATTGTAATAGCTATACAGGTAGTCCTTGACTTACGATCACAACTGAGTCCAAAATTTCCATTGCTAAGTAAGACCGTTGTTAAGTGAGCAGTGCCCCAATATTACGAGCTTTTTTTTTTGGCCATAATTGTTAAGCGAATCATTGTATTTGTTAAGTGAATCATGAGATTGGTAAGCAAATCTGGCTTCCCTCATTGTCTTTGCTTGTTGGGACTCTGCAACAGTCATAAGTGTGAAAGCCAGGCACAAGTTACTTTTTTTCAGTGCCACTGTAACTTTGAACAGTCATTAAATGAATGGTTGTAAGTCAAGGACTACCTGTAATGACCTGTTGAGCAGACACTTCCCTTCTTATGGAACAGAACTGATAATATGAATGGCAACAGCAAGGAATGTTACACTAATCCATTAGCATTTTGTACTGACTCCTCTGATGAATAATTGCACTAGAAAGTAGACAAATAAAACAAATATATGCAGTAAGTATAACTTTCTTATAACACCAGCTCTTTTTTTAAAAAATCCAGTTTCACTCCCTAGTATATAAGATATTCCTGTAGGAATGAGAATAATCCTGAATTAAAATCTCAGAATGCAACTGGACATATCATTAGCATATCCCTCATGAAATAATCTGCTATCATGGTGTTGACAAAGTTGAATTGTATCTCTCTGTTGTTGGGTTTTTTTCTCTTTCTTCGTCTATCCCCTCATTTGCTATTTCTGAAGGTGGGAAGAGAATCAAAATCTTGTCCCAGTTTTCGAAAAATTGGAAAATGGATGATCTGAAAAAATACAGATCAATCAGTTTAACCTTATTCATATGAACTCTGATTAACGGCATCCTTCTAAGGGATGTGGTGACTCTAAGGATGTGGTGGTGCAGTGGCTAAGACTAAGCTTGTCGATCAGAAGGTTGGCAGTTCAGCGGTTTGAATCCCTAGTGCTGTGTAATGGAGTGAGCTCCTGTTACTTGTCCCACCTTCTGCCAACCTAGCAGTTTGAAAGCACGTAAAAAATGCAAGTAGAAAAATAGGGACCACTTTGGTGGGAAGGTAACACCGCTCCGTGCGCCTTTGGTGTTTAGTCATGCCGGCCACGTGACCACGGAGACGTCTTTGGACAGCGCTGGCTTCTCGGCTTTGAAACGGAGATGAGCACTGCCCGCTAGAGATGGAAACTACTAGCACACACGTGTGGGGGAACCTTTACCTTATAGAAACTCTAATCAGAGAAATAATAAGGAAATTATAAGTATGTTGGTAACATTGCAATGATTGATTGAAACTGGCATGGATTTGTCAATAACAATACTGATTAGTATTTTACTTAAAAAAACCTCACAGTATAATTTAATAGACCATAAAGGTGCTATGGATATATATTTAATCTTACATGTAGTGAAAAGTTTGACAATAACTCTTAATATTTGATTAGGAAATTGATGAAATGTAGACTGGTGGAGTCAAAAGTAGTTTGGAAAACTGTACTTGAACTTGTGTAAATTAATAGCTTCTCAAATGCAAAGAAGTTTTAAGAGGGATTTTGTAGAATCCTTTACTGCATTCAGTATCAATCAGCATTTTCCCAACAATTTACCATATTTGTGGGGGACCAAAAAAAAGAGAATAAAGATGGGAACAATGGAATAAAAATACAAAATGACTTCATAGGATGGAAAATTAGGGTGAAATTAAAAAAATAAAATTCAACAAATGCAAAATTCTGTATTAGCCAAAATAAATAAGCAGAGAAATAGGTATCAGAGGCTATCTGGCCAGGCATGTAAAAGTCTGTTGTAATTATGGTAAATCATAATCTAAAAATGCATCATTAGTGGTAAGTAGATGCAAAATGCACATGGAATTTTAGTATGCATGAACAGCATCAATGTCCAAGGCACACAAACGATTCCAGTTTATTCTGTTACTATTCAATCACATCTAGAATACTGTCTTCTGAGTGCTGACCTTTAAAGGAATATTGATAAATTAGATGGCTTTAGAAGCTTGGTCAAACTGTTATCAGTCATTTACTATGGCCCATGGCCAGCATAATAAAATATAATCAAAACAGTTATAAAATAGTACAATATGATTCTAATGTTCAAATAACTCTTTTAAAAATCCAGCATTTCTCCCGCAATTAATTACGTAGATTTAACCATCTGTCCCCTAATTTTACAAACCATGGCACAAAATCTGGCAACTTTAAATGTGATATCAATATTGCAGTCAGAAAGGAAGAAGGAAACATAACATTTATTTAACCTGTCAGAAGAATTTATTAAAACAGAAGTAACAGAAAGAACAAATATTTCCATGAAAAAGTAATACAACTACAATTTATAAAAGAAAAGGCAATGTAATCATTTCAACTATCTCATTTGACAGAAACAGGGGGAATTTGACATAGGACAGCTATGTGTTTTTTCCCTTCTATTAAAGAGAAAGGCCAGGCATCAAATCTGGTCAAAGTAAAATCTTTCTAATACTCAGAAACTGCAAGATTAAAGATTTCACAGGTGCTGAAATAGGGTACAATGGAACCCTAAACATTGATTCATATTGTAGATTGGGGATTATGGATCAGGTGCTTGGTTGTGTGGTTGTATTGTTGTTGTGAGCTGCCTAGTGCAATTTCCACCAAATAACCAATCATATAAGTTAAATAAACCTTTGAAGAGAATTTTCTTTTTGCTGTTAACTTTGACCTTAAAAAAAAAACCAAGAGAAGTAAGAGTAGGAAGGTAATGTCCACAACTTCAAATTTTCTCATCTAACCTTCTCTTCCATCTGGAGCAAAAATTGCCATTCAGTGTCAAAAAGCTCAGCAGACCATCAGCCTGAACCAGAAATCAATTGCGTGTAATTAAGCTTGAGGCCTTTAATGGGATCCTTTCTGTTTCTACCCAGAATGAAATATTATGAACTCGTGACAAAAATGAACCTTTTGACAGTATGACTTCCAATGATATTTTTATGGCTGTGATTCATGGGATAACAAGACAACCCAGCTTGCCTTGAAAAACCTTAATTCCAGATAGAATTTCGTTATCAAACTTTTTTTTAAATTCCAGACTGAATATATGTCCTAGCAGCCTTTCTTGTAAAATAAAATAAAATTAAAATGAAGAACTGCTGTAACACTTCAGGGGGAATTCTCTATGTCATAAGCTAATTGGGTTCTCCAAGAGTCAGCATTGTAGACAGCCCAGTCCATATTTTATATTGGGATGCTCTTTCCTTTAATCAGCACAATATAAAGGCCACCTAAATTTCCAAAATGCATAATCATATTCTCGCAGAATTTTAAATGATTAATGAACACCTTTCTCTACATAGCTGAACTCTGATATTATGTAGGACTAAATTTTGTTTAAAGCTTTGGAACAACCATTGCTGGAAGCAAAGTTGGAAAATCAAAACCTTAGGAGGCCATAATGAATATGAATTTTAGGAGGCAAACAGATGTACACTCAAACTGCAATAAATGACAGTTATTAGCATAAATTCTAATGAAGTCCATTTTGTAGATGCTTTTCAGAAGCTTCATTTGTCATTTTGGGCAATATAATTAAAATAAAAGGATTTTTGTTACTATTTTGAATCTATCAAAACCCCACAGCTAAGCACAAAGACAAATTCAAAGATTTACTTATGTGGTAGCCAGCTGTTTATAAAATGCTGGAATATATTGTTATTTTACAGATTTTGTCTTAACACTCTCTGTACTCAGCAATCCTGATCCTGGGTAAGATAGCCAAATAAATTTTCACTCATTTTTCACCTATGTATTTTCCACACACTTATTTATTTGTGACCTGGTTATTTAAGTAAAATAGTCATTTAAGAACAGAAAACAGCAAAAAGAAATAAAAATAAATCAGCAGAATTATTTCCAATTAATGTCTACTGAAGCTATTACATGAACTCGGAGAACTTCCAATAAGATAAACTGTAGATGGGACTGGGGGGCGGGGGGTGTCTATGTGGAGAGAGAGCAGAAACTGGGTTCATAAAGCAAGTCAAAATATGATTTTTTTGGTTTGTATTTTGGTTCAGTATACTGTGGCTGAATTCAGTCAATTGTGGATTAGTTGATAATTTTTTAACCATTAAATAAACCAGGGTATAACAATCATAGCTAAAAAGAAGAGAGGAGGGCACTGGAACAAACATGTTCAGGAGAAAAATAGGGAAAAAAGTAAATATTGGTAAGGTAAATTTAAAAAGTACATTTAGAAAAGAGCTACTTTGGTGTAGTGATAGAGGCATCAGGCTAGAAACCAGGAGACTGTGAGTTCTAGTCCACATACACAAAGCCGTGTATGTGGACTGATTGTGGCCCAGTCACAAAGTAAAAATAAGAAAATCCCATGATTTTTGAAGTGTTTTCTGTAATATTGATATATTCAAATTTGCTTTTAAAGGTTCTTGGTTTAATCAAAAATGATTTTCATTATTATATAATACGGAACCTACAAAATATAAAGTTACATGCAACATATTAGATTGGATTAACAATACCACTGTAAAACATATTCATCTAAAAGTTGGATTCCAAATAATAATAAAAAAAGTAACTAACACTTAAGAGTTACTATTTTTTTTTACTTGGAATACAAAAACCAACTGTTACATGAATATGTATTACAGTGACATTGTTAATCCAATCTACAGTAATATACTGTATGCTCAGTGGTGGGATTCAAATAATTTAACAACCAGTTCTCTGCCCTAATGATTTCTTCCAACAGCCAGTTCACCAAACTGCTCAGAAAGTTAACAACCGGTTCTCCCGAAGTGGTGCGAACTGGCTGAATCCCACCACTGTGTATGCTGGTGGTGAACAGAGAAGTTGACAATTTCATTCTCAAAGATGGTAGGAATGAAAAGTATTTGAACTGGCCAGTTTTAAAAAATTGCTTTATACAACTCAGGGGGAAAAAGGAGAAATGGAAATCAGCTTGTCCTTCCTCAAGGGTCAATGCTTAAAAAAGACACTTATGCTTGTGGGCGGTGAGGGTAGGGAGACATACAGCAGTTTTCTTTGCACCTGTAGCCATGATCCTATAACCGTGATGGTGAATCTATGGCTTGCATGCCACAGGTGGCATGCGTAACCATATTGGTGGGCACGTGAGCTCAGATCCGGCACTCACCAGCTGATTTTCAGGCCTTCTGGGCCCACCAGTAGTAGGGAAACAGGCTGTTTCCTGCCTCCGGAGGGCCTTGGGGGGTGATGGGGAAGGCCCGTTTTTCACTCTCCCTAGGCTCCAGAGGCTTTCTAGGAGCCTGGGGAGGGTGAAAACCATCTCCAGGCTCCAGAGGGCCCCCCCGGAAGCCCTCTGGAGGCTGGAAATGGCCTGTTTGCCAACTTCCAGTGAGATTGGAAGTCGGCAAATGAGCTGTTTCTGGCCTCTGGAGGGCCTCCAGGGTGTGTGGGTGGAAGGCCGTTTTCATCCTCCCCAGGCTCCTAAAAAGCCTCTGGAGTCTGGGGAGGGCAAAAAACAGGCCTACCAGGCCCACCGTGCCATTGTGTGCCAAAAGCAGGGGGAACATGGGGGGTTGCATGCACATGGTGGGGTACATAGAATTATGGGTGTGGGCACGCATGTGCGTGACCCCCCCCCGTGCTGCCCCCGCTTTTGGCACGCGATGGCAAAAAGGTTAGCCATCGCAGTCCTATAAGAAAATGTGCACTTTCATTTTTGTTCATTATAAGCTGCAGCAGTAAGTGGAAACGCCTGCTTGGCCATCCACCTGCTTGCAAAGTTCAAAGCAACTTACAATTATTTCCCTGGAATTGCACAGATATAAAGCAGTAAAATTAGATGCACAGCTTCATCCTTCTGTTCCACAGAACAGAAAAGAATGGAAGAGATCTTTTACAGTATTGATAAAGAAGTCTTCATTTAAAAGCACACAATCAACCCAGTGTTCAAGCCAGAAAATATGTGACGTTCTGAGACTAGAGTCATATCATAGATATTGAAACTAGATATTGTGACTTAATTTCATGTGCTATTCCAGTGGCAGAAAGATAAAAACTGATAGTCAGATGGGCAATGTATAAATCGAATAAACACACAAAATATTAATTCTATAAACAAGTGCAATTTTAGAACAATAGAATGAATATACAAGCATGTGCAGGCTTGCTACACTGCAAGATGAAGCATTTGAGCATCTTCCATGCCAGCAACCACCCTTCTCTCAAAATCAGCAAAATGATTCAGGATGATCAGCAAGTATCCAATCAGTTGCTGGGGCGCAGCTCCCTCTAGCTGACTAACAAGTGCAACCATTAGCCCCCAACTGGCAGCATGCTTACCCCACTGAGTCACCGTGCATGGGAGTCTAAAAGCTTTTTTTTTCTCTGTCTCATTTTAGCCTGGGTGGCAAAGTGAGGAGGTGTAGTGTAGGATGACGTGGAAATTCCTATCAACCGGGAAGCATCTGTTTCCAAGCAATACCACAGCCAAGCTGTCTCCATATCAGTCCTTTTTGTACTGCTGTATTAATCCTACTAATTCATTCTGCTGACCAACAGCATGAAAGCCTGTGGCAAAAACATCTTGGAGAAGCACAAATGCTACCAGTGGGAAATTTCATGGGAAAAATAGGCTCAGATGTGTATAAAAATGGCCCCTTACACTGCATTTTTCTTTTAATCACACCATACATAGAAATAGTGTATCTAAATTGCATTATTTGTTAAACTTTGTAGAATTAAGAAAGGCATTTAAAAACAAACAAACCTTGCAAGTATCAACTTATCACATTGGACACCATCTTTTTGTTCACAGAATTTTTCAACTAAACTTATTTCAAGCAACCCTGTTAATTATCAGAATATATTTTTGGTGCTAAATCCTGCAGTGAACAGCAATTTGCTGCTGTAGACATTACTTGCATACACTTGAAATTTAATGATTGACCGTTAAAGCTTCACTCAAGCTATTTAGAAAAAAACACATGAAAATAATATAAAAACATTCATCCTTTCGAAGTATACAGAATCTCACCAATAAATCTGTAGAACACAAGTTTCATGGTTGACTATATTAAAAATGAATAAGAAGAGTTCAACTTGCATCCAGATTTTTTTTTTTTTGGCAGATTAGTAGATAAGTGTTTTAAAAATCAGTTGGCAGCTTTAGGCTATTACAGAAGCAATTGCATTCTTGGTTGGAATAAAGGTATTTTGTAGTTTCAATGTTTCATGCAAGTACTGAATGTATTCTATGATTCCATCAGGAAATAAAACTGTATAGAAGTGCCATTATTGTTTGTGATGTAGGGCTTTGATCTGGGACAGAAAAAGTAAATCCTGTTCACCAAAGCTAGAAAAACAAACACTTCTATCATGGGCAGTAACACTTCATATTTACTCTGCAAATCAATACGGGTAATCCTGGCCTTATGATCACAATTGAGCCCAAAATTTCTGTTGCTAAGCAAGACAGTTGTTTTACGACCTTTTTTGACACAGATGTTAAGTGAATCACTGCAGTTGTTAAGTCAGTAACACGATTGCTAAGTGAACCTGGCTTCCGCATTGACTTTGCTTATCAAAAGGTCACAAAATGTTTCATGACCTCAGAACACCCCAACTGTCATATGAGTCAGTTGCCAAATTTGAACACTTGACCATGGGGATGCTGCAATGATTGCAAGTGTGAAAAATGGTCATAAGTCACTTTTGTCAATGCCGTTGTAATTTTGAACAGTCACTAAATGAACTGTTGTAAATTAAGGATTACTTGCAGTCTCCCTATATTATATATAGTACATATGTGCTACAAAAAGTAGGAATAAATTTACACTGGCATAACTTGCAAATTTCCCAAATTATCAAGTATATATGTAAACACCTATCCCATTTATAAAAGAAAAATGTGCACAAGTACTGCTTCTTTGCAAGCATATTCATTGTTCAAATCACTAGACTTTAAATGAATTCTTTGATTTCTGGTATTTTAAAAGAAATACAGTTATAACTGAACATGCAGTATGACCTATTCCAGTGGAAGTTGTGCCTTGTTTCAAATGGATGAACATGTGTCATATATCTACACATCTTCTCTGAAACTTCATATATTCTGCTCACCAATGGAGCTAGAGAATTTTGACTGCTTAGAAAGACTGAAAATCCACCAAGAAATTTCAGATTAATTGCACTGAAAAAAATAATCTTGGCTGTCAGCAAGAAATACCAGGAAAATAAATGAGAGATCAACAGATAGCAAATACGCTTTTTGGCAGATTAGATCAGATGAATAGTGGAAAAGGGCAATATTGTATTCATACTCTCCTGCCTGAAATGAATTAATTCTCTGTGTATTTACTCAAAGTAAGTCCTACTTTGTTTTAATAAATATGAACAACTGAGCTTTCCAAACTTTGCTGTATCAGGGCCTTCTAACATGATACATTCATTTATACGACGCTACACCACTAAATTAAATTCTCAGACTGTATTCTGAAAGAGCCAATTTAGTGTGCTGCTTAAGGCACCAGGGTAGATATTAAGAGATGATGAATTATAGTCCCACCTTAGGCATAAAGCAGCAATGTGATGTCAGGCCGGTCACTCTCTCTGAACCATAAGAATAGCAAACTACTTCCAAAATTACAGGGACTTTTTCAGGTGGTTCCCTGGAGTCAAAAACTGACTTGAAGACTAAAAACAAAAATCTGAAAAGGCTCCCACTGTGCAATCAAGTGAGAATATGGTTCATACGTATGTAAGCCAGGTTTGAATACCTAACCTGGAACAAGCTTTGCCTGGATCAGTGGTGGGTTGCCACTGGTTTGGACTGGTTCACAAGAACTGGTAGTAAAACCGGTGGGAGGCTCCGCCCACTGACCCGGACGTCACCATAGGTGATCTGCACATGTGCAGAAGAGCACGGACACAATGCAAACTGGTAGTAAAGGTAGAACCCACCGCTGGTCTGGATACTCTTGGCACAAGGAAGAACTCCTAAAAAAAACACTTCCAGCTTGCTCTTCCTTGAGTCCCAAGGCAACACCAACAGCTAAAAATAAGATTTTCTCTTTCCAGGCCTGTTATCATTATAGTTGTTCTCTGGATATCATGGCCCTTCCTAAAATGCAATGTCCGGACCTAGACTAAAATATTGGTTTTTTTTTTAAAGTTGTAATTACAATTCTTAATAAAAACTAACCTTAAGAGAAAGAGAACAGGATGTGAAGAAAGAATAAAAAGTGCAGGAAAAAGAATAAAGAAAAAAAATGAAGCAACTTTGAACCTTCAGCACTATACATAAATTTTCACATAAAATCTTCACCAGCTATATGGTTATAAACAGGTATCTCTTCATCGTATATCCCATTCCTTAACAATATGCAGATTTGTAAAACATCAAGTTTTTAATCCTAGTGTCAGCAAAAAGTCCATAAAGGATTGCCAGAACATTTTTTTAAAAAAGAGAAAGTCTTATTTTAATCTTGATGAAATAAACTACTGGACCAAATATTCTAAGCCTGACCAATGCAAAATAGAAGGTAGTGTTTACATGGCATTGCAGTTGATTTGCTGGTTTGATGTGTTTGCCTGAAAAAAGTTGCCTTAACTGTCCTTCAAAGTTTAGGTCAGATCTCTTTCTCGGTCTGAGGTCTCCGGGCACTGAGTTAGAATAGACTTACTCCTTCCTAGCTTCACCTTTCTCCTTAGGCTTCTTCCAAGGGGCCATCACAGAGCGGGATCAAGAATAGAATAGAATAGAATTTTTATTGGTCAAGTGTGATTGGACACACAAGGAATTTGTCTTGGTGCATATGCTCTCAGTGTACATAAAATAAAAGATATGTTCATCAAGAATCATAAGGTACAAGAAGTGCCAACTCCTGCAACTTTACTGGTGACTCCTCAGGTTTGCTCGAATATCCAGGATTTTTAGTATTTTATTTAACAGCATCTCTCAACAATCCAAAAGACACTAAATGGCTCAGAAAACAACAACAAAAACCTGTATACCAGAACAGCTAGAAATCTCTCAACAAGGAGAAAATAATTAAAATAGCTGGCTAAAACGATTTTAAGGCAGATGCCCATATACTCCATGAAGTCACAGGAAGGCAGCGCGCTTTGAACGTTGGAAAAGTAAGATTAGTTTGACTTTGACGGCGGAGCCAACTGTTCGTCAATCTGTCTGGGATGTTTTAATGAGGATTGAAGCATTTAAGAGGCTGGTGCAGTTTACCGGCTGCGCTTTCACCGGACCTACTTTCCACTCGCAGCGAAGGGGCTCCGAGGAGGAGGCGTGAGCCGTCACAACGACTCCTACCCTCGGGCAAGGCGGGAGCAGCCTGGGCTCCGGGACGTCGCGAGGGCGGCGCAGTGGCCATTTGGTTTGGCAAGAAGCGCTCGGGAGGGTGCACGCGAGGGAGCGAACAAGAAAGCAGGCGGCAGGCTGGGCGTGAGGGTCCGGCTGGCTGGAAGGGAGCCTCCCCCTGACCCTCCTCCTTCTCTTCCTCCTCCTCCTCCTCCTCCTCCTCCACCACCACAGCAGCCTGGGCCTGGGCCGGGCTGGGGCCGAGAGGCGGAGGCTCTCGGGAGAGCCCCCCAAAGTTTGCAGAGCGGCTGTTGCGCTGGCGGCAATGTGGCTGCTGTGGCTGTTCCTGGGCTCGGCGGGTGAGTGGGAGCTGGACGAAGGGAGCGGAGGCTGGCGAGGACAGCTGCCTGTTCTAGCAGGGAAGAGGCGTGGGCTTTGAGGGGCGAGCCAGGGGGAGATGCTGGGGGAAGGGAAGCCTTAAGAGCAGCGGGATGGAGCCTTTGACGCGTCTTCCCGCCCCCTTCTCGTTTTGTATCACTCTTAGGCGGAGGGCGGGAAGTAAAAAAAAAAAAGCGCAAAGTTGGCCGCCTTTGTAACACCGGAGCGCATTTGTTTCTTCTTGCGGCGGAGGGGGCGGGGAAGGCGCGCTTTGGGGTCGCCTAGGACTAGGTAAACCCGGACAACGCCGCTTAGTTGGGGTGGTTTGCGTTGCAGGAGTGTTTACATGGCGTTGCAGTCGCTTTGCTGGTTTGGTGTGCGGGGGTGGGGGTGTTCGTGCGCTCAGGGAAAAGTTGCTTAGCTGTCCTTCAGAGCAGGTTGGACAGAATGGAGTGGGCAGCCTTGTCCCTCCCTGTCCTTTTGGTCGGGAGATTCTGTTGAAATGTTATTATTAGATCTTTCTTTAGAGGAGCGGACAATTTCTGGCTTTTCTGATAGGCCAATTTGTTTTGGCAAGCCCCCAAGTCCCACCCCAAAAAGAAAGTGTGAACTTCTTGCATAGTAAAAACATCACAATAACGTAAATAAAAAGCTGGCAGAAAACTTTCTCCTCCCCCCTCCCCGTTTTAAGCATTCCAAACCACCAGAAGTGCCTTTATTCGGTTTTTATTTATTTATTTATTTATTTAATTTTATTTATTTATAAATCTACATGCACCCTCTCTCACCTATACTTTTGTCCTACCCCTCCCCATTCCCCTGCCCAACACTTAAATTAAACCCTACTGGCCTTAAGTTGGCAGCCCTGTATTATTTTAGTGAAAAAAACTCATGCTGCCCTAGGCAGCTCTGAGTTTAAAGACTATTAGCTTTTCATTAGTGTTTGTGAGGCTGTGGATGCCTCTCTGCCTGGTTGATAGTTACTCTAATTTCTGTAGCAATGTATACTCTTTGGCCTTGAAAAGACAGACCACAGTTAATTTGATTTCTGAAAAAGTTTGGATGGTTCTGCATTTTGAGTTGTCTTTAGTAGTGTCAAACAAAAACTGAAATAAATTTGTGGTGATTTCATCTGATCCCTAGTCCTTAGTTGCACATTGTAAAAGTTTTATTTTCCCCTGCATCTTGGCACCTTTTGCCAATCTGTTGTATTTCATTGACTACTCAGTGGTGTAGTCTTATTGGCTACTTTAATCTGGTGTGACTATGCCCCATGCCCTTCACCATTTGAGGTTTTTCTCCCAAACCAAAGTCTCCCCAAGTTCCCACCAGAACTCTCAGTTGATCCCCATCAGGGGAACCTGGATTAATTTAGAACAGCATTTGACCACTAGTGGTGATGGTAATGTTAGCTGCATGGTACCAGTTTTTGTAACACTTTATACAGGTTGTTTTAGGCTACTATTGAACATGGATTTAGTACTCCTCTGGAGTACTGTTGAATCCAAAGAAGGCCTAAACTTGTGCCCAAAGGATTTTTGATTTGGGAGTTTATTTTCAACAGTACTGTGCAAAATGCTTGTGACACAAACAGAATGATAGTGAATATTCTTCATCGGCTTCAATCTTAAGTACTCCCACTCCCAGCCCCGCTTACATTCACCCAGAGAACCCACATTACAGAGAATCAAAAACTGGATACTGGAGATGATCTAGTAATGTGGGAGAGCATATGAATTATACCAAACTGAAGGGTTTGACTCAGAGCTAAGAGTTGCTTATTATTAAACGTAGAATTATGAGCCAACCTAATTTATAGCAGCAATGATGACTGCTGAAGCATGCTTTAATTAATATAGCCAATAAACAAAAATGTACTGATGCTATTTAATTCATAGTTTTCTTTTTTAAAAAAATAATCTCAAATTCTGTTTGGTTCCCAACCAGTTGAACTTTATGTTAATATTAGCACAAAACAGGTTTTTTTCCCCAATACTTCAGAATTTAACAGAATAACAAAGTTGGAAGAAACCTTTGAGGTCTTTTAGCCAACCACCTGCTAGAGCAGGAGCCCTGGATAATTCTGGACAAATGGTTGTCCAGTTTCTTCTTAAAATTCTCCGTTGTTGGTTCACCCACAAACATTAATATCAAATGTTAATATCTTATATTCAACAAACATGCATTCTGATATTAAAAGTCCAGACCATAAACATATGTATATTCAAATGATTACAATTCTCATACTTAGTAAGAGGTCATACAAGATTTTAAAATCTTTGTTACATGTTTACATTCTATAGGCACAAAGTATTTTATTTTCATGACACCTAGGTTTCTTTTAGCATTTTCAGGTGTAATAATGTTATACTTTGTTGTATTCTTTTAGATAACACTGAATTGTTTTAAGTAACTTTTTAATTCATGGTTACAACCTGTTATTGCTTGAGTAGAAACAAAAAGATGACAAACGTTTTAATTCAAAGAATATTTAAGCTTTAAAACTGGCCTAGCAGAAAAGCCAGAAATTGTCCATTCCTCTAAGAAGTTTAAAACATTGCCTTTCATAGAATACTGAGCATTTCTCTATTGCATGTGAATATCACCATGTTGTCTGTTATCTTTTCTTGTCTTGGGCTATGAGGATAGCCTTGAGAAACAGAAGGAAGAGCTGCAATCTGATAAATGAAATCTCTGTCCAAGCCAGAAATGTAATCTGAGGATTAACCCTCCCTAGTCCTCTGGGATGTAAAGGCAGGAGGGGAGGGGAGGGATTTTAGAATTGTAAGATCCTTATAGTAAACATAACTTTAGTATTCATGATTTTGATTTCCTTGTGTGGACTGCCTTAAAGAATTTACATCTATGCAAATGGTCTTTATTTTGTGCTTACAACTTCCATTGTTGTATCAACTTTCACTGCTGTAAACCTTACGTGTTATTGACTATGTTTCTTAATTTCACTTCAAACAAAGATATATTTTCAGCGTAATCAATAACTTAATGTTCTTAAAAGTTTATTTCTTTGATGACAATATGATATCAATACTGTGTTCACTGATTTTGACAATAACAATTATAGGTCAAGTTATACATCAAACTACCTTTAATGAACCTCATGTTACTACTGCTGTCAGCCACTTTCAATTGTCTACTCAGTTTTTGCTAAATGTCTGGTTGTCATTGTCTAAGAAAGAGGTGTTCTTTACTTTGCTTAGGTTTTGATAATAGAGTTGCAAAAGCTATGTTTTTTCCCACTCATTTCCTGCAGTTTCCTGGAACTCTCCAAAATCTTTGTATGGGAAGTGATTGCAGTGTATCAACTGCTTCAAACTGTCATCAGTTCCTAATTGGAAGGTAGTCAAGCCCAATGCGGCTGGGGAAATCGATGAAGATTGTGGCCAGTTCATAAGTGAGGAACTTTTATTCATTCAGTTTAAGTGAAACAAAATTCTTCTATCCCTTATTTAGGTCTGGAACTAGAGTTGTTTGATGCTGTGAAGTGCCTGGAGGCACAACTGTGTGCATAGAGTGCATGGAGGCACAACTGTAAACAACTTTGCGTTTTCCAAGGAACACAAAGCTTCTTTTGCATTCTGCCTCCTAGAAAAGATGTGTAGGTGCTATATGTGTGTCCCCATGAGTTCTGAATTGTATTTTTTCCTTTGAATCTGAAGCACTGCACATTTCTGCCAGAAACAAGCTGTAATGACTTAATATAGTTATGATCAAAAGCAACGAAGAAAGCAGTAGAATGTGAGATTGCATTAAGGTATGCCTTTTGCCGTGATGATGTTTCTTTAAGCATCATTAAGTTTGTTTTTCCATCAGGAAGAATAATTTTTTGATGGTATTGAGCACAACTGTTCAACCTTATTGAAAATATGTTTCATTTGTTTCATCATCTACTAAGCTAACTGCTTATCATTTGCTACTGAACAGTTTCCATGGTAGATTTCTGAAATTAAAAGAAAGTGAAGTAAAAGCATAAATAGGTAAAAAAAAGTTTTCAAAATTCCTTTCTGATAGGTGAGCAGGGAGCAATATTAAAAAGTAAAGTAATTTTGTTTTAAAACCTCTCTGGAACAAAGGGCAGTACAATTCTTCATAAATCCCTTTTAGTAATTCTAGATTAAAGGTCTATCAGCAAAGCAGTGACCTAATACATTAACATTAAAGCTGATTAAATGCATTAAGGATGTAAATAATTTTATGGATTTTCTGAATTGGTTACTAATCATCATGGTTTGTATTCTGTTTCATCTCAACATTTATTATTAATTGATAACTGCTACACGCTGAATGAAATTACATAAGAAAATTCAAAACCAGACAAGCAATAAACTCTTTTTTTACTTTATTTTTTTACACTTGAATATGAAAATTAGGAAGCAGTGATGAAAAGAAAAGTGAGCCCATTGTTTGTTATGGGGTGTTTTTGCCAAAAACCAGAAGTAAATGCTGATTTCCAGCAAAGCCATAGTAAATCGTAGTCACATGACTGAAAGATGCTTCAGATGTCTGTAAATGTGAGCTGGCTACTTAGCACCCAAAATGATCATATGACCAATGGAGATGGTGGTAGCCATTAGAACTTTGAAACCAGGTTGTTAGTATCTTTTGGGAGGTGGTGTCCACTGGAACTTTGAACAATTGCTAAGCAACCAGTCGTAAGTCAAGGACTATCTGTAGGTCATTAAAAATAGTCCATGAATTCTTGATTCATGAGAGATTCTTGATCTTCATCTAAATCTATAGTTTTCTTTTTAAATGCTACTAACTTTTCTTAAGAAATGTACTGGAGGGTACTAATGACTTTACAAAGAAACATGCCTTAAGATCTCAAATCACAAGATCTCAAGTTAAGCCAAAGTTATTTCTATCATTAATGGTTCTAATTATTTTTTCCTTTTGAACTTCTTTCTACTTGAACCTATAAACAGAACTTTGTCTGTATTGTATGCACGTTATATTATTAGTAGAGCCTTCTGTATTGTTTACTAGTTTTTCTGTTGGATTGGTTTCCTTCTTGATACTGACTTATTCATAGATTTCAGTTTTAAGACTGGCATATTAGCAATGACGGCAAAGAGTAATTGGCAACTACAAGTAAAATAATATCAAATGAATTCTAGTTTATTTCACAATATTTAAGGTAATATTTTAAATCATATAAATTACAAGTTACTGTTTTGATTAAGCAGGAGCCCTGGTGGTACAGTAATTAGAATGCAGTATTGCAGGCTAAGTCTGTCCAGAGCCTGAAATTCGATCCTGAAGGGGCTCAAGGTTGACTCAGTGTTCCATCTTTCTGAGATTGGTAGAATGAGGTCCCAGATTGTTGGGAACAATGTACAAAAAATGCTGATATTGTGAACTGCCCAGAGAGTGCTGTAAAGCACTATGGAGTGGTATATAAGACTAATTGCTATTGCTATGATAAGCCGAGGCAAATGAAAATACAGCCTTTTATGTTAGAGTCGGCATTTACGTAATTAGCACTGGAGAATTTATTTTCATTTTAAATATGCTGTGAGAGACTTTTTAAACCTAAATGATGGTAATATTTTATGTATTTCCTCAGAATCAGTCTCTGTGCTATCTCATTCTTGCTTCCTTTCTTGAGAATAGTCTTGCTGGATCAAGCTGAGGGCCACCTAGCCAGCATTTCATCTCATAGGGTGGTCCATCAGATAAGTCGAGAAAACCCATAACAACTGATCAAAGCCACTCTTCTCTCCCATTGTTGCTCCCACACACCTAGTATATATAGACTCCATGTCTATCTCCCGTGTCTGGAGGAAGCACACAGTCATTAAAATAGTAGCCACTAATAGACATACTATCTAATAATTTCTTTACAGTAGTTTCTTTTTGAGGTAATTAAATTAGCAAGCAACATCTCATCTCGTGGGAATGTATTAGTTACAGACTGCATAGAGAAATACTTCTTCATGCTAGTTTTAAATGTCTTATTACTCGGTTTCATGAAATAACTTGAATTGTCAACTTCCTTTATGACTATTCATGCCAGGGGCATGACATCCAGTGGCTTTGAAATATGTTAATTAGCTAATTGGCCTCATTGGAAAACTCCTATTAAGCGTTCTGTAACTTGATACCATAAATACAAATCCCAGGATCCCTACCAGCATTGTCAAAATTAGAGAGTTGCATTACTGTTATTAAAAGTTATTTAACATCTCTGGCTGTTGTAAATGGTTGTGCTATATGCCTTCCTGCAGTCACATGATCACAGGTCGGGCAGGTCCAATTTGCAGCCAATTATGGTGTTCCACGGTCACTTGACCATGATTGTGATATTTTGGGCCATTTTCTGGCAAAAAAACCACCCATTCATTTGATTGGTTTTACTTAGTGACTGTGTTTGCTTAATAATTGCAATGTTCACTTAACCATGGCATTCAGTTAATGATCAGTGCAAAAAAAGCCAGAAAATTACTTCTGCTTATGTGGAAGCCTCAAATTAACTACTTACAGTCCCAATTATGGTTGTAAGTTGAGGACCACCTATAAATAAATAAATAATGTCAAATAACTAATTGACTTTTATGGTTGGTAAGAATGTGAAAAAAATAAAAACAATGTTTTAGAGCTGTCTAGATAATCAAATGCTAATAATTTCTTGACAGGATCTTACCTGTCAAAATCAGGTTATTGGTATCCTGACAAAATATCTGTGTAAACATCCACTTCCTTTTGTATAATTATTCTGATAATCTTGAGAGCCTATGATGATTAGACTGGTACTGGAAAGATCCATGAATAAATCTTCACTTGATGGTAGGACTTGTTGAGAGACCAGGCCAATGACTTACCAGCCAAACCTACTTCATAGGTTAATGTTCAAAGGATAAGATGAAAGATGGGCCAATGTGTGCTCCCTTGAACTATTTAGAAGAAAGATATGATATAAGTATAGCAACTAAGATTTATAAAAGTTGGCATAGCTAATATTTTCCAGATACCTGCCAACAGTAGGAGCTTCACTGAAAAACAGTATAATCTAAATGTTTTTGGAAATATCAGTTACAAGATTCCATGGTTGTGTTTATGTTGTAGAAATTGAGGAAAGTAACCATGGAAATCTGTTTGAAATCCAATTATTTATATTGTTTATACACATTTTTGGCAGCATGTAAGTGAACTCTCAAACTGTGTTTTGGAAGATTGTAAATAAATGCTGTGCTAGCATATTCCAATTATTTATGACATTCATAATGTAATTTGTAACAGCCTCCTTAATAAAAGTATGCTACTTCCATGCCTGAATCAGGAAATTATGATGTGAGCAATCTCTCAAAAAAATCTACAAGTTCTCTCCTATTTTGATGTGTTCTGTCAAGTTATAGTTTGTTATCTTATTTGTAGAATGTATATCCCCCAAAATGTATCACAAATGCATAAAATCCAGTATATTGTGAATTATAATAATCAAGAAAGCAAAATTACACAATTTCCTCCATGCTGGGTTTTTTTTTTTGGGCATTGTAATGTAGCTTATTGCTTTTTTTAATTGCTTCATTTCTTGTTTCCAAGATATTGGATATTGTCTTCAACAAACAATCATTGCAGTGTATCTTACTGTTGTTGTTTTTTTGTGTAGGGGGGGAGGAATGAGTCATCTGTCAGTACATTGCATGCATCTCCTACAACCACCACCTAGAGCTGTGGTGGCGCAGTGGTTAGAATGCAGTACTGTGGGCTAACTCATTGCTCACTCCAGGAGTTCATTTCTTAGCAGCTCAAGGTTGACTCTGCCTTCCATCCTTCCGAGGTCAATAAAATCAGGACCCAGATTTTGGGGGGCAATATGTTGACTCTAAACCTCTTAAAGAGGGCTGTAAAGCACTATGAAGTGGTATATAAGTCTAAGTGCTATTGCTATTGCTACTTGGTGGAATAAGGACAAAGTATGTTGTCAAGCAGTCTGTAGGTTAGCAGTGCTAGTTTGCATGCTGGCTTTTGTTTTCGCTTAGGGCATTCTACCGTAAATATGCCCATATTTATTGGTGCTGTGCTTTTGCTGACGAAGAATGTTGCATAAGGCAAAAGTACAATTAAGTATTTGTTCCTTCTGAATCTTACCAAAAATGGTAGATGATATCCTCTACTGATTAAAACCTTGATGGAAGACAGGGGTCACCCATTTATATGAGACCATGGGTTATGGAAGATTGCAACTTGGAATGTAAGAAGAATAAATGACATAGAGTCTGAACTAATGTATGAAATTAATTAAAAATGTGTCTGACTGTAAGAGAAAAGAACAATGTATAGATTTAAATGAAGGTGACCTGCTCCTATGAAATGATGAATATACATGTGGAAGTGAAGGTCTATGCTTAAGTATTACTGGAAATATGGAATAGTGTCATTTGGGATGTGACTCCTTTGATTGGTAGTAGTTGCATGTTATCCCAGTGAATTGTGATAAATGGCGAGATGAGTGGCATATAAAGAAGAACAAGAGAAGAGTTTTGAGGAAAATATACAATATTCTGCATGAATACAATCTAGAAAAAATGATTCTATTGAGTGACATGAATTAATTGTTAATGAGACAAGAATGTAGAAAATAAATGATTGGGAGATCCAAGAATGAATGTGAATGGTGACTGGCTAGAAATGAGAAAAATATATATGACAATTATTACTGCAAAAAATAAGAGTGAAATATATAATGTGTATATTGAGAAAATGATCACTGCAAAGAATAAGACAGAAAGAGAAAAGAACATTAAGTTTGAAAGAGGGAGATAAAAGCTGAACGATGCTGATGGAAATAAAACATGAACATTGTAAAAGGGCTAAACAGAGAATCTAAATGACATTAAAAATAAAAGCAACATAATCATTCGAGATAAAAGTATATCACAAATGTGTGTAGGAATGATAGTGATATGAAGAGTGGAATTGAAACAGAAGATAAAAATGTTAATGTCCAAGAAAAAAATGAGTAAAAGGAAGTCATAAAAGCTGTGAGTGTTGAAAAATATTGAAGCTGCAGATGTAGATTATATTACTGAAGAAATATTAAAGTATGTATGTGATTTGCTTATGGATACTCTGTGTGACTTGTTTAATGATTACATGAAGACACCATCTGTGCTTGATAATCAGAAAGACACTGTTATTATCACTAAGAAATATATGAGTGTGACAAAGTTAGTTTCTTGCTCATTTTTTATTTAGATAAATATATAATTTGACATGAACTTGGAAATGTTTTGCATGAATATGAAGTTAGAAGAGGTTGCCAAATGAGATAAAAGAGCTATATGTTGGAAGTAGAGGATGCATGTGTATGAATTGAATATTTAACAAAATGCAAATAATATAAATGATGTCAATTGTCCATACTGCTTTGGAAACACCAGGCTTTGTTGATTGTTTGGAGTGAAGTCTGAAGTAAAACTTCCTCTCTTATATCCAAATTCCATAGAAAGAAGATACAGAAGTTTTACTATGCAAGTACTGCTTGTTAGAGTTGGAGGTGTGCCTGTTGGGGATGTGAAAATGCAAATACTTTTTTGGTTCCTGTTTGGGAGCCTGTATAATTTGCAGCAAATACTTGATGAGGTATATGAT
This sequence comes from Stegonotus admiraltiensis, assembly GCA_032468215.1. Classification (NCBI taxonomy): domain Eukaryota; kingdom Metazoa; phylum Chordata; class Lepidosauria; order Squamata; family Colubridae; genus Stegonotus; species Stegonotus admiraltiensis. Next base: position 33,916 of record JANHZT010008291.1, on the reverse strand, counting down.
GCAATGAAGAGAATAGATCTAAAAATTAATGTAACAAAGACAAAAAAAAGAGTTAAGTATTACAAATCATTTAAAAATAGTGGAAAACCAGATCATGTAGATGACTTTAGATATCTCACTTGCTAGAATGTGTAATAAAAATTAGGAATTATGAAATGGATGGAGACATTTTAAGGTGCAACTCCTGACAGTAGGTAATATATAGTTTGTTCTGAGAAATTAATGCTTATCAAAAATAGCAAAAATTGCTATCATGGGTATGCTTTTGCCAGTTGGTCATATTGTGGTGAGATTATGTATATCAGGGGAAACATCAAAGTAAATTTAATGCATTAGAAGTGGAATAATAAATGTGTGTGTTGGAAAAAGAAGAGATGGTTTCAAGAGATGGATGGTGAGTAAATACGAACTAATACAAAAAAAATGAATGACTAGTATATTTAATTAAGTTGGTGGTACAGAAAGAATGGTTGACAATTGAATGAAATAATATATGAAGAATAAAGAGTGAATAAAGGAGAAAAGGAACACCAATAAAGTTGTTAGTGGGTAGAAGTGATGAGAACTTCAGAAAGAAAGAATATTTTGAAGATCTCAAGGCAGTTTATGAAGCAATTTACATATTTATTTATTTATTTAAATGTGAGGTGGAAGAAAGGACAATGTATGGGGATTATACAGTTGGTATGCAGGAATAGCAAACAGTTTTGGTGTCAACTAAATTTAATTATGTATATTTATTTCATGTCTTTAATTTCTTTGCCTTCTATTTCTTACTCCCTTTGTGTACTTTACATAATGTAGCTAGCCTTAAAATAAAATGGTATGATGAATTTTTATGAAAGTATTTAGTAAGTCTGTGCAAATCATTTCATGAAGTGCTTTCCTCAAGCAATGTACCTCTCTGAATTGTTCCTCAAAGCCAAGAAACAGCTGCAGTCTGTCAGAAGTTTGGTATGACTTTCTGAGATCTGAGCATCTCTGTATATGCCCAGAAGATACTTCTGCCTGAGTAACTGATGAAATAAAGCCTTTTTCCCCTGCATGATCGAGTTTCTTTTTCCTTTTGTAGCTATCAGCGATAAACTAATATTTCTGACTTCGATGACAAAAATGGAAATTCATTGATAATTTTGAAATGGTAGATATGAAAGATGTTGGGAAAAGTGCAGAGTGGGTAGACGTATGAATCTTTCATATGGATTCACACACCTAAGCAAAAGTAAATGAAGTTAGCATATGTATGTATTACTTGTGTAATACTACAGTGCTTGGGTGTCTATTAAATCTGAAAACCCATTAAGTCTGAATATCGAACAAAGGCCAAGAGTCATATATGAGAAAATTACTTTAAGTAACTTATACAATATATGAGAAAAGGACCTGTGTCTATTCTTCACTTTACATTCACCATATGTAAAATTGCACAAATCGTTTTGCTTAAAACAGCTTCACTTATCTTTAGCAGTTGGCTTCATCTAAATGCCAACTCTAGGAAGCACACTGCTTTTGTATGATTATCTCCTGTTGAGCAAGTAAATTAGAGGAATAAAACTGGACTTCAAGACCACAGGAGGACCCAAATTATGATACTACATCATTCAGATTGACCTCAACACTGACAACTTTATTTTGGGGATTGGAGTTGTTCTTCATCCTTGTTGCTCTTGTTCTCCTTTACTGCAGTAACCTGTAAAGCTAACTGTCATCCTGTCATCACTTGATATCCTTGGTCACCTTTGTTCTCCTTTAGTATTGGAATACATCATCTTCAGATGCTTGTCTTCACAGTTTTTTTATGGTCTGTGGAAGTTGCTGATTTCAAATTTTTCAAATTGCAGATCCATTTCCATGTCACAGAACATTTTTTCCAGCTATTTGCCAATGTTTTAATTTTAACTACTTTCAAAACTACAGTGAAGTTGAAGACTGCTGACTTCAACTTGTAGTTGACATTGAGGTCATATAGGGCATGTCGCTGTCTTCTGAGTCTATTGCACAAATCCTCCAACACAGTTATTACCTCCTAAAAGAATGTCTTCATATAAAATATTTTAGTTGTCTAGATGAATAATGCTAAATTTTGGGTATAAAAAACATGCTCTTCAATTTTTCATTTCTCATGAATGACCTGGAGCCCTTGTGTTCTTAGGCTGTATTCTAAGTGCCTAAATTTGAAACAATATATTTGGCATAAGGTGACAGAAGAACTAAACTTAAACAAATGATGGCATAAACTTTGCCTTCTGCAAGTTACAATAAATCAGGGGTGTCAAACTCACGTTGTCACGGCATCACATGACATATTGGGATTTCCCCCCTTCACTAAACCAGATGTGGGTGTGGCCAGCATGTGCCACATCCAGCCTGTGGGCTGGGCGTTTGACAGCCCTGCAATAAATGATTGGAAATTGATGCATGATATATTTCACAATTCTTGGATGGTGTAATGGGCCTACTATGACTGATCTTAATTCTGCAATCCATTGGTGTTTGCATTAACAATGACATTCTGCCTTGTAGTACTTTCTCCCTGCAATTGATTCTTCATAGTTAAATGCCCTTGAGTATTCTCAGGAATGGTGTCAGATCAAACCAGTCTTGTTGCCATTGTATAGTTGGAGTAGGGTCAGGGTTTAATTTTTGGTGAGTTTATTTAACGTCTTCTCAAATGGTTTTGCAGTTGGCGTAGTTAAAGATTCACCAAATGTTTGCTTGTTCAAAGTGCCATGGGCATTCTAAAACTTTTTTTAGAGCTATTCATTGTTGGCTTTGAGACTTAAATCAGAGCCCTGGTGGTTCAGTGGTTAAAGTGCAGTATTGCAGGCAAACTCTGCTCACAGCTTGGAGTTTGATCCTGACTGGGCTTAAGGTTGTCTTAGCCTTCCATCCTCTCAAGATTGGTAAAATGAGGACCCAGATTATTGGGGGCAATATACAAATAATGCTTCTACATTGTAAACTGCCTAGACCTAGAGAGCGCTGTAAAGTGCTATGGTGGAGTATGTAAGCCTAAATGCTATTTGCTCGTGCTAGTGTGGTTGAACATTGTATTAGCTTCTGCTGATCTTAGTGTGTAGTAACAGCACAAAAATGTTTCTGCATATGCCCGTCCATCACTGTTTCTTCCAGTATTGATTCTTGCAGTTTTCAGTTTTCTTGTAGAATTTTCATGTTCCTATGCTCCAGTTTCACTAGACTTCCTGATAGCGTCTACATCATATGGCAAGACACGCTTCTTCATCTTTTTTTTTTTGCCTTATGAATATTGGACACATTTTCTTTCTTACCCCTGTACTCTTCACAAACACGTGTCAGAACCCTGAGTCTACTGCTGCAATCAAGTCCAACTTCTGACTTACTCCTACATTTATTTGTTCTCTTTTTTCACCCACTATATTATTTAACTATAATAGGGGAGTTGCAAGCACAGTCTCTGAGATCTCTCCCCCCACCCCACTGGTCTCTGAAGCAGTGGTCGACTGCTGAGATTGCCAAAAGCCTGAGACAGTTTGGGAGCTTCAAAAGCAACTGTATGTGTGAGAGCATGAACACTAACAATTTGCCGAGATTAAAATACATGCAGAAGAAGTAACAGTAAACACATTCTGGATGCCATAGACTTATCTATTAATCTTCAGGGTGAAATGTAAATAGATTTAGTTTGTTACATCCCATGTTTGTTAAAGGGGTCCTTAATTGAGTGTTTCACTCTAATGACTATATACACTAATAAAAGTGGAACAGTACAGGAAATCCTCAGGTGGCAACCAATTGTTCAAGGAACATTCAAAGTTGCAGTGAATGAATTGTATTTACAATGGGTTTCTCATAGTTCTGGCCGTTGCAGCATCCCTGTAATCATGCGATTGTGATCTGGATGCCTGGCTCATGATTGTGAAGTTGTAGCAAGCAGCATTCATGCGATCGCGATTTCCAACATTCCTTGCCAACTTATTTATTTATTTATTTATTTATTTTATTTTATTTATATGCCGCCCTTCTCCAGAGACTCAGGGCGGCTTACAATGCGTTAAGCAACTTCTCACAAAGTCAGTGGGGAAGCTGGCAGGTAATTGCATGTTGCAATCATGGGAAGCCCTCACTTAAAGACCCACAGAATTATCACTTAACAATGGCAACTGAGGCTGCCAGAGTTGTCATCATTAAGCGGCAGTCGTGACATCACACTTTATGACCATGTTTCTTAGCAAAGACCATTTCAGTCCTGATTGGCATTATAAGCTGAGAACTACCCATACAAGAATTTTCTGCCTAATGTTTTCCTGTGTTAAATTATACAACATAATAATAATATGCAGGGTGAATAAAAATTGATGATTTTTTTAAAAAAAATAAACACATTTTTTAATTTAAATCAGATTTGTTAAATTTAAATCGGATTTATTTAAATCAGATTTTTTATTTTTATTAAATTTATTTTAATAAAATGTTTTTGGAGTAAAAATCTATCTAAAGATAGTTTTCTATTTAAGATACATTAATAATTTAGTTTATCATGAAATTGAGCTTAGTTATGTAGCATGAGGCTGTATATTCTTCAATATTGGGACTGTTGGTGAGTCAACAGTGGGTTAGAGGAGGAGCCACTGTGAGACAGAGATGACAGTTGCTCTTTAAAAATTATGATTTAAATCGATTTAAATCAAGCCTTTTTACTAGTGATTTAAATCATGATTTAAATCAACTTGATTTAAATAGTGATTTAAATCTTACTTGATTTAAATAAAATCCACCTTGATAATATGTATATTTTTGGTAAGACTTGATATTTTAGGTAGTAACTTATCCAAAAATTGTGACTAGAGAAGACAGCTGAAGGAAAGAAAAATGATGAAAGATATCTACTAACCTGGTGATCCTATGTATTTAGACATGCTCCCTTCAGCATCTTCAAAGCAGGAACAAACAATATTTTACTCAGACAACCTGCCTTTGCACTTTTTTGTTGTACTATTATGATTTTATTCACTTAATACTGTAACTACAAGTATAGGAACTTCATATCATTATTTCCAAATGTGATCCTTGCTGTCGTAATTGGATTTTAGTTAATAAATCATGCATTTCAGAGCCAGAAATGTATTTCTCAGACCTTCAGAACAGCAAAAATGCCTTGTCCTCATTGCTTGTTTGATCTTCCATTTTCCCCCCATCCCCTGCATTGAAATCCAGGCTTGTGGAACTCATTTCCTGTCATTTAATTTGCCATTTATTGGAGCGTGGTGGCTCATGTGGCTAGGATGCTGTTTGGAGGTTAGCAAACCTGCATTTGAGACCCAAGTGCTGCTGAGTGGTGGGGTGAGCTCCCATGACTTGCTCCAGCATCTTGACAGGGACATGAAAGAAGCCCTAATGGACATTCCCTAGGTAACAGTGATGTCACTGGCTTTTCTCTTCAACGCCTTAAGATGGAAGGGCCTTAAACGACGCCTCTGATATGAACAGGATGGAGGGATTTGCCGTTTTTTGATCTTTGCAGTTTTAAATGAGGTTATTTCCCAAACCTATTAATTTATCTTTTATCTCCATATTAGCAAATGGAGTATAATAAGATGTAATTATTATTGCATATTTTAGCTATATATATTTTAAAAAGAAATATTTTAAACTCTTTTTCAAATAAAAAATTCTCAACTGAAAACTTTAAAATAAAATTTACATTAAAAATTAATCCATGGTTTTTTATTATTTTTTTCATCCTGATGATCAGCCAAATATACTTGTTTGGGAGTAAAGTACAGTGTCTTTGGGCTTTTAAAAGAATATTTTTTTTGTAAATATTTTTTATTATTTTTCAAACATAAACATAAAATATATGTTTTCGACATAATCTCGATCCGGTCACAGATGGTTACCACTTTTTCATTTCTTAAACAAGCTCTGTTCACACTTTCCCAATGCATCTTTAAAAAATAAAAATACATAACATAAGAAGAACTA
>JANHZT010008290.1:262343-275142 GCA_032468215.1 Stegonotus admiraltiensis | reverse complement strand
CCTGTGGACTTCAACTCGCAGAATTCCTAAGACAGCTTGGCTGTCAATTCTGGGAGTTGAAGTCCACAGGGTGTGAAAGAGCCAAGTTTGCCTACCACTGCCCTAGACTGCATGGGTTATTAACTGAGGATCTCATGTGATGACATGGGAAGAGATGGGAGTCCCAGGCAAGGAGGCCACTAGGCAAGACCTATGGGTGGGTGAGTGTTGTGGGCAGATACTATGGAGCACGTGCAGGTGTTTAGGTAGGGTGGGCAGCTTGGCAAAAAGGTGCTGGGGAGAATTTGCCAACTGACTACTTTGGGGAACCTGGTTTAGATCAATGTATATTTTCAATTTAAAAAACCCTCATTGGGAAAACTATTTTTTCCATCTTTAATGTTCACTGAGAAAGTTATACTGTAGATTGCTGTAGACTTCTGGGAGTTGTAGTCCACACATAATAATGTTGCATAGGTTGAGAAACACTGACCAAGACTATATAGTAGTTTTGCTTCTGCCTGGCTTCTGCCAGGTGTCAGATAACTGTAACACATATCCAGATTTATTACAGTAAATGTTTTCTCTTCTTTGCGCTAATTTTTACTAATGACTGAGATTTGACGCTTTCGTATTTTTAACTGGGGCATAAGCACTGTTGCTTTGTCCTAGCATGTCCAGCTGCATCTTCACACTTCCCTGGTGGATGCAAAGTAACTGAGTTCCTAGCTGATGGCATCTTTAGATAGTAACATACTGCAAACAGGGTTTTGTCATACAACACAAAAAACATACTTTTCTTCTTTTTAACATTAGGGCAAGCACTATGACATTCAAAAACTAGCTCCTTTTCTTAGCTGATCCCAAGTATTGTGATACAATTCCTATTTGGTTCCGTCAGTCATGTGAATCAACACACTTCTCAAATAGTTGGAGTTGGAAGTACCAAAAAAAAGCACCTCACTGCAGCTTTTGGGCGATAACCCTTATTTAGAATAACTAACAGTCTTCAAGCACTCATGATCCATCTGGGTATCTCTAATATGTTAAATGCATGCAAAAGATGAGACATGCAAAGGGTTCACATTTTTCTATTAATTCAGATGCTATTGCCAGAAAGAGCAGACAAGGCTAAACCAGCATTGTTTTGTTGAAGTAAATTGCTGGCCATTTGTTGGCCTATCACTTTCAGAAGACAACGTTTCTGAAAACAATGAATTCAATCTGCATCTGTGAAGCCCTGTGGACTGGGGAGTGTCATTACATGCAAACCTTCAATTTTTCTGATCTTAAGTACGTTTTTTCGCAAGTTCTCCCCCCATGTTTTCAGGCTTAATTTTAACATACTGAAATTTGGGTGTATACGTAGTATCTGTATTTCGTATAGACAGAAAAAAGTACGAGTGAAAAATAGCCATTACAGATGCAGAACAAAATCATTCATTTTTTGTAGTTTAAATTGATATTAACAATCCACATAATCTTTGGAGATTGCAAAGATTAGTGGATCACTCCAGACTGGTTATGCCTGCCCATTAAGGCATTGCTCCTTGCTTTTTCAGCAAAAGCATACAATTATTAGTTGGAAGTTATCATTTTTATATATTTGAGGAAAATAAAAGATTGCCTTGCATTGAAAATGAAATACAGTTCTCATGAAATGTGCCACAGCAAGAAAACAGTATGACTTTGCAGACAAAAATGTTCTTAATTAAAAAGAAATGTCATTCTCATACACAGTTACACAAAACTAAACATACTGGATGAAAAACAAAATGAAGCAGACACAACATATCTATTATCTGTATATAGTTATAAAATATGGCTTATTATTCTTGATTCTGTATTGTGAGAGATGAATTGTTTTAAATATGTACATCACTGATATATGATGCATTAAAAAGTGAACTAAAAAAATTACATTTGATATGCAATGTTTAGCTTTACTCCCATACTTGTCTCTCTGTAGGGCTCTAAACGACAGCATGAAGAAAAGGAAAGAAAAAACAACAAGTAAGCTTACAGTGACAATAGAAGAAATATGAATCAAAAGCAAATTGATGATATGCAGAAAAAAGTATTAACAGAAACTGTTTCAACTCCCTGAAGCAAATGAAGTTATTTACATGGGTTGTTTCCGTTTGAGTATAAGTCACACATTTATAATAATAAATGAAGTTATTTTCACCTCATCATCAGCTTTTTAAAAGAAAAATTCAGAATTAGAAACTGAAATTGAAAGTATCATGGTATATATCCATATATAAAAATATTTAATGTTTATTATACTGCTAAATACTTTTTTTTGTTAATTACATCATCTGATGCATCAATATTGAAATCCAATTCTGTATTAACATGGGTGTTTCTCTTTGTGGAAGTCATATTAGCTTTTTTCAACCATAACATTCAGTGTACTCTTAAACAAACACTGTTGTTTTGAGAAACATTTCAGAAACAACGTTAAGCATTTCTAGATTCTAGTGCAGAGCCTGATGCAATTGGTAAAATACTGTTTGGATCCAAGAACACTTCTTAGTCTAATAGGAAAACTTCAGTGAAAACTGGTCTTAATAAATGGGAACGCTTGGAATAAACGGATTAGCCTTCAACAATGTTAAAAATCCAATTTCATTTTGCTATAGGTTATTTTCCCTGAATTTCCACAGTTAGATCTCAACCAGTTTACCCAATTTATGCATAGGGCCTTCCTAATCTAAGAACACTAATGCAGAAGCTAACAAGAAACATAGTAACAATCTCTCATTTACTTATAAAGTATATGCAAAACTTTATAGAGATTGAATATTTTATTATGAAAAAAAATTGCAGTTTTCTTTGGAGACGTTTTGTCTAGTTTTGATGAAAGATAGAAATATTAACTGTAGCTATATTAAAGTGTATAATTGATTGCACATGTATGCACTATACCATGTGGTGTAGTCTTGTTGGATTATTTGAAGTAGTTTCTCATATGGAATAGCATTGACAATTTTTTGTTTTAATACCAAAATAACAGGATCTGATAACCTAAATTAGTATAAACTGGCTATTTTTCATAACTGCTGTTTTTCTGCTCTGAAAAGCCATATTTTAAAGAGCAAGTATACTTGTACTTGCTCTTTAAAGTTTTTTGAAAAAACAAACATTGCAGATGCTTTAAAGGGAAGGTTGGAGATTAAAATAAAGATTAAATGAAATTCACACTGGGGCAACTGCCCCCCTTCACCTCCTTTGTCACCAGAATAGCCCTTCTGAAAGATGCTTTCATCTACTCTGTGCTGTTCTGCCCTTATTCTTACACAATTCCTGTCCATTCCACACTGTTCAACCAACATGGTAGCAGGAAGAAGTTAATGAGAAATAGAATACAGGTGGTCCTCACTTAACAATGCTAATTAGGAACAGAAGCTCCATTGCTTCTGTTCCTAATTAACATTTAACATGGTCGTAAATAGAAAAAACATATAATGTGCTACTTGGCAAGGGCTGTTTTGGCTCTCCTGGTTATTGTTAAGTGAGGACTATGTGGGTTATTAAGCAAGGACCTCACTTGACTGTGACTTGTGACTTCTTGCCAACTTCCCTGTTGATTTACTTGTTTGAAGCTGAAATGGAAGGTCACCAATAATGATCATACGGCCATGGGGACACTGATGGCCATAAGGAATGATAATACAATGTTCAGCGCTGTCATATGTTTGAATGGTTACTAAGTGATTGGTTGTTAAACAAGAGTCACTTGTAGATGTAAAAACTCTCTTGTCTGGCTTTCCAACTCTTTCCAACCTACTTAGATCTAGTAATATATTCACAGGCATCTTACTAACAACCAAATAATCACTGAGTACATAGTGACACTTCTTTTCTTGCACCTTTGAGTCAGTCTTGACTCCTAGTGACTGCCTTGACAAACCCTTTTGGTTTTCTTGGAAAAATTATGGAAGTTTTTGCCTTTGACTGCATCCAAGGGCTGAGAGAGGGGGCCTGGCCCAAGGTCACCCAGCTGGCTTCATGCCTAAAATAGGATTTGAACTCAGTCTTCTTGTTTCTAGCAGAGTACTTTTAACTACTACACCAAACCAGTTTTCATTGACATATACAAGACTCATTAGAGATGTACTGTAGAACTAGAACTCTGTGTAACATTTTAACATCCTACTTTTAATTCCCAATGTTATAGATGAATAGAAGGTGCCTGAGAGAAAAAGAACAGCATTTGTAAACATTTTTTTAAAAATACATGTAGTGTTGCCTGATCAGTCATATTTACAAAGAACGAGTAACAGAGCTCTCATAAAACTTGAAAGACTGCACAGCCATTTTTTTTTTCAAGAAAAAAAGGAGAGTAGTAAGTTGTCTTCCTTCCGTTCATTTTCTTTCATGCCAAAGTATGGGAAAGTCACTTTATCACTGTTGTTCGTTGAATGTACATATAGGCAATAAAAGAAACTTGCTTACTCTTCCTTCTCACTAAATAAGGATCACTTGAACCTGTACAGCCAGGTGATAATTGTTTACTAAAAAGAAAATATGCAAGCTTTTTGAGAAGAAGAAGAAGAAGAAGAAGAAGAAGAAGAAGAAGAAGAAGAAGAAGAAGAAGAAGAAGAAGAAGAAGAAGAAGAAATTATAAAAAAGGTGACTTCTTCTTTCCTCACCCTTTGTATTCCACACAAAATTAGAATGAGGATGATTTTTCAGCATCATTCTAGTTTTTTCTATTACTCAATAACAAGCGGTGAATGAGCCATGGTTCATCAAGCAGTTCGCATTTATCTCCTATGATTATGAAAAGAGGTTTTTTTCAATCAAATCATGTTAATTACCTAAGCAGTGAAAAGATTATTAAGTTATTACTCAACAATCTGGGAATGCCACTATTAATAAAATATCATAATTATCTTTAATAAATGGTTTTATTTCTTTTTGATGTGGTTGTCTATGATTTTCATTCTCAGTAATGTGTACATTACAGTGGACATTGACTCTGGTTGAGGCATGGATAAAGAGAGTGAGGGAAGAGACTTCTATTTCTCTGGGGAGGAATCTACCAGTCAGGTACACTCTGTCTCGATCCTTGGGCTTCCATGAAGTTCTCATTATGATCTCTTCCTCCTGAGCTGCAGAGTGCTGGAAAGTGTTTCAGTCAAACAGCAGTGATAAAGAGACAGACAAAATGACTCTTTTGACATTTATGAAAAATGTCATGATTGGGAAGGAAAGTGGTCTGTCCAAAACTGCTACTGATCCTTGCAAGTTCAGTTAATCACAGCTCTTGGGTTGTAAAAAGACTAGTGGTAGAGAAAGAGAAGCCTTATAATTTTAATATTTGCTTCTTGATGAGGCTCTGCCTCCCATCCAGAGCAGCTATGTGAGTTAGTTGAACAAAGAACTGATTTCATTTGAGGGGGAAAAAGTGATTTCATCTCTCGTACTACTGCCTCAAACTCCAACAATCAGCTTCATTATAATCAGAAAGTCATTTGTGTGTGTGTGTGTTACTTCTCACAAATATTTTTCTCCTTTGTACAGAACTCTCTCAATCAATCTATCTGAACTTGCCATGGAATTTATGCAGTATGAAGGGCATTTTTATTTTAAGGTTCTTCAGATTTTGTACCCAAATGATGGTCTTAGGTTTTTCAAATGTGTAACTTAATACCTCATACCGATAAATGTGTGTGTTACTAATGATTATTCAGGTGTTCAAACAATTTTTAATTGATTTACGTGACTATACAAACTGTATGTAGACTACTTATTGAAATATCAAGGTTACCTAGCTAAGGATACAAAACCTGAAAAGCTGAGTACATATTTTCTTTTTTACAGGTTTTTAAAAATTATTATATTACCTTACTACTATAGTTAATAGAGAGTTGAAAGCAGACAGACACTGAAACCGAAGTGAAAAATACTTTTACTGATGAATGGTAAAAGAGAAGGCAGTCTGAGTTTGGCTACTGCAATCTTCAAAGCAGACATGTTGAAGGAAAATGAAAGACCACCATATATCCCTTTTGAACTGATGACAAGAATGTCAATGGAATACCTGGATGGAGTTCTAACTTGTATGGCTAGAAAGAGTAATACAAGAGGAGAAAAGAAGTGAAAGATAACTAGAAAGAAAGGAAATCACTTAAACTTAGAAAGCTCCTAGCTATCTCTCTGTCTTTCTATCTATTGCATAAGTTATGTTATAAAGGAGAGAAGATTGTGGAATGAGGGGTTTTTGAGCAGGCACAATGTCTATTGAGTCTGCTTTCTGAAGGGAGAGAAACTTATCCTTAAAGCAATGTTTCTCACCCTTGGGAACTTTAAAGTGGGTGGTCCATGTTTATTTAGGGTGAAAAATACTACCCAAAAGTGTTAGGAGGGAGGAAACTCTAGAAAAGCTAGCACATCTGGGGCAGTTGCAGACTTAGCAACTCAGTTTGAGGCAGAGGGATCTGATACCTCTGAGTCTATATCGGGTAACCCAAATATATGTTGTTGTTGTTGTTGTTGTTATTGTTACTGCTTCTGTTGCTTCTGCTTCTATAGTTTTCCTTTTCTTTTTGACATTTTCCATTCAGTTTCCTCAGTAAAATTAAATTATTACTAGGCCATTTTAATGAACAAAGATCACATTATTGATAGTAATATTTTTGTATAGTTCATCCCAATTGAGTAACTGATTTCATTATAATTTGGAATGTCTTTGATATTGGTCATGTTCTTTCCTGCAGCTAGATATTATACATTAGACTAATGCAATGACAGATGCAAGGTTTGAAAGTTAAAGTTCTTTGAAATAGATTATCTTAGCTGAAATTTTAATTGTTCATATTTAAGTCATGTTTCCTGTGTTAGCACAACTGCAGAAAAATAAACTTGTTGGAATTCAGAATGTCCTTTGATATCATAATTCAGTTTAAGGTGATCCTGAGGAATGAAGAAGAAAGTAGCAGACAACATGACCCAAGCCTGCATTTCAGGAATTGTGAATAAAACCATCTAATCATAATACTAGAAGGAATGTCTACCTTTTGGTTTAAGAAATGTAAATTGGGGTGACAACAAGTTTGAGTTATTAGCTGCAAGGTTGGGTCTGGTTAACTGCCCTATAGCTGAATCTATGGAGTTGGGGGATTCCTATGTCTGTAATGTAATCAGTGCTTCATGACTGATGATGCACTGTTTCTCTCCTTTGCCAACCTCTTGTCAAGGGTCTGTTTAGCTGGGAGCCCAAAGGTCATTGTTAGGGGATATTTTAACACTATAAAGAAATTTTGTTTCAGATCTTTATTGTTTTGGTTCAATGGATCTCTATTTTTCTCATAGACGTTGTTACATGAGTGATTAAATTATCCTCATAGGCTAGTTCAGCAGTCCGGAGAAATTATCTTTCCTACAGAAGGAACATAGACAGGAGATTTTTCCATGTAATCAGCTCCTATACAGAAAATAAATCTCAGCACTGAAGAACATTATACTGAATTCACATAGATCTTCTTTAGAGAGTTGCAGGATTGATCTGTAAAACACTTGTACAGAAGAGATAAAACTGAACATGGTAAATAAAAATATAAAGTAACTACGAGCTAATGAATTGCAACTGAATTCTCAAATGTTTTATCACAACAAATGAAGCCTCAAATAATTTCTTGAATCATGAGGTAAGAAAAAGGAATGGGAATAAATATAATTTGAAAGAGCACCACTCATCACATCTCTGTATACCTTCTAAACCCTACAAATCATTCTTACTTCGCCACATTCATACAACTGCTTGGTAAACTGCCCTTTGTTTTTTAAACATATGAATTTCATTCAGCCATGGCTTTTCTCAATCATTTTCTTCTTTCATTCATACTGCTTTAATACATCTCTCTGAAGACTCAGACTTCATACATTCTATATCACCAAACCACTTCCATGTACTTTTTTCATATTAGTCACTCATCCTTGCATTACATCTCTATTGATCCAACATCCATTCACTCGTCACCTTTTCCTCTTGATTTCTACCCTATGTCCTAGTTTTTCCATTGCATTGAACTTTTAGATTTCTCCAGCTCTAACTGCATACAATTAAGTGGGCAAAAGTACTTTCTTATGCAAAGCCAATTTTGTTTCTTTTGACAAATGTTCATTGCAATATATCCACATACTATTCACCAGGATTCTGCTAAAATACTTTAATTCATCTACATTTCTTTGTCATTTTCCCTGCTCAGTATTAAATAATTTCCTAAGCATTCAATTTATGCTTTCAATTCATGCTTTTCTTCCATTATATATTTCTTTTTTTTACATTGTGCTAACAACTTTCAGCTCCATATTTGTGCAAAATATCTTGTAGTTCCACCTGATCACTTTTTCATATGCTTTCTCTATATTTCAATAGCCATGAAATTAGCTTTTTCACATCTATACCTTTATCTTCTGAAAAGCAAAAATCTGACCAGCTCACCTTACCTGACATAATGTCCCAACATTTGCAGTTCCCAAATAATTATTATCTTTGATCATTATCCTTTCTTGCCCCATTCCACCAGGACCTGACCAAGCATATTTAGCATAGTAATCTCCCTGCAGTTTTGCATTCACTCTTTTTTATATCCCTTTGAAGCAATAGAATAATCAGGCACACAGTCTTCACACAAGTATTAAAAAAGATGCACAACCATTTCCTACACAAACCACCTCCATAGCCTAATACATTCTCCCAGTCCCACTGTAATGTTCCTCCTGGAGCCTTAGTATTTTTCAGCATTCTCACAGCCTTGAATTCCTTTCATCTATTTTTTTTTCTTGGGCAATAAAATTTAAAGCATTTGTTTCAGTTTGACTTCTTGATATATTGTTTTCATACAAATCTTTAAAATACTCTGTCTGGTGTTCTGTCTCTTCAATTTCATCCCAAATTGTTTTTAATTCCATTTGTTCTGCCGCTGGCTACTTGTTTGCTCTTTTTCTTCCCTTCTAAAACCATTAGAACTAAACCTTGCTCTATATTTTTCTGTCTCTTTTAAACTTAATTGTTCTCTTTGATTCCAAATTCTTCAACTATCTTTGTTCTCTATAATGTCTTTCTCTCATTCATATTTTTGCAGTAGCATTTTTCCTCTCATCCACAGCCTATTTTTGTCCATCATTACATCAAGTATTTTTTGTTCTGTTTCTTTCCACATAAGGATAACTGTTCTGCTATTCTGTAAAATATACAACCTAGATCCGTGATGGCGAACCTATGGCATGTGTGCCACAGGTGGCACACAGAGCCATATCAGTGGGCATGCGAGCTCAGCTCTGGCATGCATGTACGCACTGGCCAGCTGATTTTCGGGCCTTCTGGGCCCACCGGAAGTAGGGAAACTTCCTGCCTCCGGCGGGCCTGTGTGTGTGTAGGGAAGGCCTGTTTTTCTCTCTCCCCAGGTTCCAGAGGCTTTCTTAGGAGCCTGGGGAAGGCGAAAACGGCCTACCCCACCCACCTGGAGGCCTTCCAGAGGCCGGAAACGGCCTGTTTGCCAACTTCCTAGAAAGCCTCTGGAGCCTGGGAAAGGCAAAAAACAGGCCTACTGGGCCCACCATCCCATCACGTGCCAAAAGCAGGGGGAGTGCAGGGGGTCGTGTGCGCATGCGTGGGGGACGGGACGCATAGAATTATGGGTGCTGGTGGGCACGCCTGCGCTCCCCGCCCATGGCGCCCTTGCTTTTGGCACGCGATGGCAAAAAGGTTAGCCATCACCGACCTAGATTTTAGTCACATCCTTAATCTTTGTTGCTAGGGGACAGCATACCTCCCTTGATAGATTGTCTGGTCTACAAACTGGTAATTCTATTACTCTGAGAAGTGAGTCTCCTACACACAACTTCTTTTTTTCTTGGGGAAGTCTGAGCTACTTTTGTTCCTGCCACTGGTACACTTGATGCTGTCTCTTCTCCAGATGACTGCTTGCTTTCTTCCAGGGAGAGAATATGAAAATTATTGCTTAGCTCTAGTGGGACTGGACACGGCTGGACTGCATAGAAATTGTTCTTGATTTTTTTTTCTATGAATGATATGTTGCCATTGGTTTATCTCTAAACCTTCATTTTTTTTCTGGGAGTTGTTTGTTCTGTACTGTATTCAGTTTGATTATGGTCTTTTTCCTTTAACTGGAGTTTCTCATTTTGATTTTTGAGTCTCAGAGTGGTATCACTTGTCCTTAGTCCCTTAACTTTTTCTTTGAGTTATTCATTTAGTTTACATTTGATACAAATATAATTTGGGTCTTCTATGGCAGTGGTCCCCAAGCTTTTGGGCATCAGGGACCAGTTCCATGGAGAAAGGTTTTTCTGCAGGCCGGAGGGGGCATGGTTTCATGTGCTGCCTGCATCCCATCGATGGGGCTTCACTTGTTTGCACGGCCCGATTTCTGACATACTGTGGACTGGTGCCAGTCCACAGACCAGGGGTTGGAGACCCCTGTTCTGTGGGCATGAATATATACACTTATTTTGCAAATCAAAACAGTTTTTTCCCCATGATTATGTTTTTTTCATGACTATTTTATTTTTCTTGCAAAAGCTTTGCAAATGTTCCTAGTAGTTCCAATCCTCTTTCTTTTAAAATCTGGTTTAATGCAGGGTTTTATTTTTAAAAAATCTTTAACAATCTTGAATACTGTATCCTTTGGTTTTAAAAATTAGTCTTTGATCCCTCTTGTGGTTGATGTTGAACTAATACTTAAATGTTGGTGTTCTTGTGTTGAAGTAAACTTTAAATGTAATATCACAAAAGCAAATCAGATCTCCTTCAAGATATAGTTTATAATCTACAGAGAGAAGAAATGAAAAGAATAAAATATAAAATAGTGTCTTAGCTCTCAATTATTGTGAAAGGGTATAGAAAAATAGTGAATTCTCAATTGCTCCCAGTTGTTCCATGGCACGGTCTTGTTTCTTAGCGGTATTTTTAATTTTGTCTAATTTTATGTATTTTAGTAGCCTTTGAGTCCTTTCTTTTAAAATTGTAAAAATCTTAAAGATTTAGATTTTTTTTTAAATGTAATTTTTAAAAATTAATTTTTTTAAAAAAATTGCTTTATTAAGGGTTTTATTTTTTGGTAATAAATTGATCTAATTTTTTAGTTTTCGGGTCCTTTGTTCTTTTAAAAATCAAGAACAGAGAGGAAAAAATAACAGAAATGAATGAAAACAAAATACAAAAAGGAGAAAACACATTTATGGCCCCTGTTACCCAGGGAACAGAAGAGTTGATGTTACTTGCATCTTATGAATGAACTGCCTATAGACCTCTCAGTGCAATTGCAATGGAATGAAATTTTTTAAAATTCTAAAATTTCAAAAACTTATTTTTTAAAAAAATATTAAATTTTAATTAAAAAATAAGCATTTATTCACTTAGGAATTTATTTATTTATGCTCCTTTGCTCCCTCTTGAGTTAATGCTGAAAATATGCAGATTTGCATTACTATTTCAGCTGCTGCGTTGAAAACTGTCTTTCTGCCATTCTCAGCTGTTGTGCTGCATGTTTTCCGATGCCATCCCGTCCTGATACCATCCTTCTCTGTATCCCTCTCCACACCATGCCTTCTCCCTCTCCACCTTCTTTTCCTTCCTTTGCTTCTTTCAGACAATTCTTTTCAATAAGTACCAACCCTTCTTTTCTTGCATTCACTGTCCATTCATTCTGCTGGGAAATCTGGAAAAATCTGTTGCATTCACTTTTCACTCATCCTGTTGCAAGATTAATTATAATCTAATCTATACTGCTCTAATCGATCTATAGCACTCATCCTAACTCCTTCTACCATTTTCATTTCATTCTAGGTTCTTTGACATCTTTCTATGCATCTCTTACATCTTTTTTGTCTATTTTCCAAAGATCTACTCTTGATACTGTGAAATAGCTACCTGTCTCATATTCAGAAACTCTCATCATTCTTGTATTTTTCAGTACTCTCTAAATCTTTTATTATAATCTATCAACTCAGTCTCATTTTAATAATTCTTTTCCATCTTGGTGCATGAATAAACCATCTATTCAGAAGAACTAAACATTTTTCTAAACTCCAAATGGCATTCTTGGTTTCCTTAAATCAGGGGTGTCAAACTCAAGGTCTGGGGCCCAAATCCAGCCTGCAGGGTGCTTAGATCTGGCCTGTGGGGCTGGCCTGGAAACAGCAAAGGACCAGCAAGCAGTGCTTCTGCTAGTGAAAATGGAGCTTGGGTGGGCCACACGTTTTCGCTGGCAGAAGACTATCAAAAGAAACTAAAAACAAAACAAAAGGAGAAATGTTTCCCCTTTAGCACTTGAGCATCCAAGAAGGGACAGGAAAGGAGAAAGGTAAAGAGGAAAGACAAAGAAAAAGATGGGAAGAGAGCAAGAAAGGAGAAAGAAGGAAAGAAGGGAAGGAAGAAGAAAAGAGAATGAAGAGGGAAAGAAAAAGAAAGGAAGGAAGGAAGGAAGGAGATTATAATAAGAGTGAGTGAGGGTCTCAGGGAAGTCCTGCCTTAGCACTTGGCCACCACAGGTGTTCTGCCCCAGCGTCCGAGTCCCAGGAAGAGCGACACACACCAGCTGCACAAACACTGTTTAATTCAAAACAAAACCTTATCAGCTATTACTCCAACCTGACAAGGGTTGGCACTCAGCCCAGTTGCTCCGTCTCTGAGATATTTAGAGTTAATGAGCAAGTGGCTTCCAGCAAGAAAACTCCTCCCTGGCTTCTGTTTAAATCAGCCAAGGGAATGGTCACTCATCCTCGGACTTTACTCCCGAGGAGACCTCCTCCTCCGGAGTAGCCACTCCTGCCTTTTGGCAGCCCT
>JANHZT010008290.1:225215-237063 GCA_032468215.1 Stegonotus admiraltiensis | reverse complement strand
ATTAGAATCTGTGTTCTTTTAAAGATATCTTTCAACATTTAATTCTGCAAAAGTAATAACCAAGAGTACTAAAACTTTAATATATTTTTCCTACATTACTGGAAAGAAGACATTACTACTTTAAAGATGGCATATTGATAATTTGTACCCAGACATTTGCAATACTGAATCCTATATAGTTTGTAATCCTGTATGCTGTATATTTAATGTTAGAATCTTATTCCAGACATGGAAATATCTATTCAATCAGCCTGTAATGCTCATCTGAGGTATGAAATCAGGAGTATGAGGCTGGAAAGTACCATAAAGAAAATTGTACAAATGAAGAGAAGACTGAGGGAGATACAGTAGAAACTCAAATAGGGAAACTCGCAAAGAGGAGAAGGAATACCCACAGGGAATCACTTCTTCCATTTCTCCCCCAAAATACTAACATTAGTCCATCATGTTGTATCACGTTATGAGGATCAGGACCAAAAGGGACACGACTAATACTCAACCACAAAACCTCTTACAAGATTTCTGAATTTGTTTATCTGAAATCGGACTAAAAAGGGGCACAGTCCAAAGCATGGAATGAACTGACACCCGCTGTCAGAAGTAAGAAAAAACAGATAATAAAGAAGGTAGCAAAAGGAGTTTTGACAATGATGCAATAGAAAGATTTGGAGATAGAAACAGAGATTTCTGCATCCCTGACAAAAGACATGTGGTGGGCCTCTTTTTAGTCTTCTGAGTCAGTGGTGGGATTCTATTGGTTCATCCCAATTTGGGTGAACCGGTAGTGGTGGTGGTGGGAGGCTCCGCCCACCAGCCCAGATGTCATCACGGATGCTCTGCGCAGAAGTGCTGTGCGTGAGCAAAGCAAGCATGGACACACACTCACAGTTCCGAACTGGTAGTGAAGGTAAATGGAACCCACTACTGTTCTGAGTCAATGGAGGACTGCTTCTTTCCATTTTATTTTTATTTCAACAGGATGTGGAATCAGTTAGAAACGTTAGTAATTATGCATCTTTCACTCATATGTCTGAAACTATAGAAGGTAGCTAAGGCACCAGAAATAGGTCTGACAGCTATTCCATGGGTGGGAATGGAGATTGGAGACAAGTCCCCAAGGTTTGGATGAGTAGCTAAAAACATCTTTCTCAAGCGGGTACTGAAAGGTGAGATTATAGGCCTTTTTAATTCTAAGACAAAGCACACAATGGCAGTGCCACGGGTGGTAGCTTGTTCTCATGTTTCTGAGCATTCAAAAGTCAGAGGTATTTTATGTAAGAAAAGGAAAACAAGCATGAGGAAAATAAATTGGAAAAGTAACTTTTTTTTCACATTTTCACAAGAGAAAGCCAGAGAAAGAATTGTGGGAAGTGGCTCCAATCAAATTTTTCTTCAGCGACCTAACATTTCTTATGATGCATCTGTGCAAGGCCATGGTCCATGTGGGTGATGCATAAAGACTGAAAACAAGGATTTAAAAAGCCAACAAAAACCTATTTGTGTATTTCGGCAGAGGGAGTGGTTTTGCTGGGTGAATTATACCATATGCCACTTACAGAAACCACACTTTGGCTACAGTAACAGAAAATGTGATATGTGCTTCTGAAAATATTTAAGTTTCATGAGATACAAATCAGATTACAAAAATTTTACTTTAAGTGCTTTTCAGAAGCAAGATCTCCCTGCTTGGATATGGGTTTAATTTACTAAGTTCATGAAAATATATATACAGCAGTTATTATCTTTTGCTATTGTTGCCAATATTGTTTTGTCATTTACATTTTACAAATATTTTTCACTTCACATAGAATAAAGTCATCAGATAGTCAGAGATGGATAAAGATACTCATATATGTTATATTCACAATTACAAGAGCCTACACATCTTAGAATATTTAGAATCTCTTAGAATAGTGAACAGGAATTTTACCCAATCTTGACATTTCTGTGCGCCACAAAAAGTAGAAGGCGGAATGCCAAACCACTATTACGTTTTTAGTTTGACATAATAGCCAAAAGTAAAGGAATGTTAAGTTTGCATTTATAGTCAGAGATAGGGTAGGTGCAGTTGTGGCTGGTGCTCAGTTGGGCTAGTAGGGCAGGGTGGCAGAAAGAGCCAGGGAATTCACAAGCAAAGCCAAATGCTTTGGTTGACTGCCATCCTTCTGCCTTGCAAAACCCATGGAGAAAGGTATTTTTAGAAATTCCCTACTGTGTTTATTGTGTGTGGTTTGAACAACATGAAAGGGTTATTCTTCTACTCCCAGGTTCACTGCTGTAGTCCCAGTAGCTGTCATTCCACACTCTTGGTCCCTCCTTTCCACCTGAGCAGCTATCATTTCATTCCTCTCCATTGCAGGAAGCTTCTATGTTACCTTGTTGGCAGTGTTCCTTTCCTTAATGTAGTCAGTTTCTGTGATCCGCCCCTTTTACCCAGGTGGACCCACAAGAAAAAATATCTATGTGGTCTTGCTCCTCTTCTCAACAGCCATCAAGGAAAGATCCAACAGGGTTTCGGTAGCACTTCTCATTCCCTACCTGGAAACAGCTGCCACTACTTCATTTCTAATACATGCAGTATTTATTTGGATAGCCTCATCCATGTGAACTGATATGGTACTCTACTCCTCCCACTGTTTCCAACAGGCCAGCCAGTGCTGTGGCTCCAAAACTCTATAAGAATTTTGTCTGCATTCCTGTTCGCACATATTTTAATGCTGTAAGAAACCCAGAGTTGCCTTCTAGCAAGATGGGCAGCAAACAAATTTAACAAACAAATGAACAAACTGCCTCTAGTTTGGAGTTTATGCTTCTTTCCATTGGGCTGGAATAAATAACTTGTTGAGATGATCCTTGCCCATTAGTCATGCCAAAAGAAATTCCAGAAGAATATATCAAAGCAGGAGTAAATGAGCCACCCAGTGACTCAAGCACATCTACCTATTCAATAAATCTTCCATCTTTTCACTTCCCTCAGTCTGAGCCTTCTTCCCCACTGCTGCCAAGATCCTTCTGGCAGAAGATCTAAATGTCTCTCACCCTGACTGAAGGTGGCAACTGCTCCTTGTACATTTTTTAAGGATTGTCTATTGGCAAGGGAGGGTTTGCCCTTCTGGGCTATTTTTCCTGTCCTGAGCCACTTCTTGTCTTTATCTAGTGCAGGGAGAGAAAAATGAAATGCTGGCTGCTTGACCCTGCTTTGCAATAGAACTAGAAAGAGGATAGGCAAAGCTAGGGCATGGCCTAAGCAAGGCCCAGTTTCCCTTTCACAAGTAGAGAAAAAAAAACTTTTGGGAAATGAACAGTAGGTACATTGTGTGCAACGCTAGTTTCTGCCTGAAGGGAGCAAGTATGGTGGTACCTTCCTTTCCCTTCCCTTAGTTAGCAGTCTCTTTTGGAGAGACATTTTGGTTTCAAGGAAATTCCCCCTGGGCCAAAGCAGAGTCAGAAGTTAATCCAGCGGCTGTTTTCTTTCTATTTATTGGTCTGGAGGAATTGGGGAAAGGTGCTTTATCTCGCTGTGTTCCTAATCACTAGGATCATATGAAGCTTTGTCACTTGCTCGATGCTTTAAACAAGCCACTCCTTTGAAAACACTTGGCCAAATAGCATGGTAGCAATATGCAGTCACTGCATTGATTACCTTGTCCTTCCTGTTCTGTGTTGTTCAGCAATTCTCATTCCTGCAAGAGCCCTCTGCTCATGACTGTTGAGGCTTTGTGTCACATGAAGTACCCCCTTGAAGCAGATTGTGTTGCCATGACAAGGAGAATCACAGAGCCTTGTTCAGGCAAGCCCAAGCCACTTCTCATGAGTTTACAAATTACCCTCCTGGTAATTGTTCTGAAGTTTTAAAGGAATCATGCAGACTGTAATATAATTGTCCCTGTGAGAGCTAAATTGTTGAAACATCAAACCACTGATACCTTATTATCCAAATGATTTTGATTTAAGCCACATAGCATAGGATAGTTGTGTGTGTGTGTGTGTGTGTGTGTAGGATTTATGTTATATAAAAGCAATATATGATGGAAAATAATATTTCAAACCGAACAAAAAAAGCTGATGTTACTCAATGCAAAGGAAAGCAGAGCTGATACAATGTAGTACCTGTGTTAGGAAATTATAGGCTCAGATCTTACCTCTGCAAAGCCACTGGGACATTTCTTCTATCTACCCCCCCACCCCCCAATACCCCAAGTGAAATGCAAGGAAGATGCAGACTTATTTTGTGGGTGCTTTGAGGGGACTCAATCAATGGAAATTTTGGATTACACAAACAAAGCCCCATATACAGTACATTTAACTGGGTGGTGCGTAAGTTTGAATAATTCATTTAACTTCCTCATGAAGCAGCTGTATCTCAATGGATTACAATAATTTTAGAATAAGAAGCAAAGGGTAGGCTATTTGAATCAAAAACTAAACCCAACTCTTAAAAGATAGCCATGTTAGTCCACTAGGGCAGGGAAATTTCTACACTTCAGAAAGACTTTTCTTATGGCCAAGTCAAATGCTACAACTGTAGGCAAGCTAAAATAGTTAATTTATTTTTTTAGTTCTGAAGCAAAAGAACCAGAATTCACTTTATTCTTCCCTCTATTACCATAGCAACCTTCTATCCTTTTTGTTGTAATTCCACGCCAATACACTTTCTATTTTCCCCCTTATTCACACATAACTTTCATTCATCCATCTGTACTCTTTCTCTACCACTCACATTCCTATACAACTGTCTGTGCATTTTATATAACCATAAACCCACATATAATGATTTATGCATATTGTATGCACAAACCAAATAAGAATTTTCATTTTACAATAAAGATAGAATATAAAATCAGATTGTCAAATGGATTGTCAGCAGCTGGCTAGTTGATAAGAAGGGGAGCAGCAAATGAAAAACTCTCTGAAATAAGTGATCAGACAGAATTCAGGGTATTTAAAGGATGGGGTATCTTTGGGTAAGGAAAAGGAGTCAACATTGGTGAAGAAAAATTGGTAAGGAAGGAAATAGAGAAGATGATTATACATTGCACACAATTTTCCATGCCACGGGCTTGGCAGAGACTAGAAAAACAAGAGGTTTTCGGGTGAATGTGCCTGAAATTTGCTGTCTGCTCCCTACCAGTAGGATTGCATTTTGGAAGAATTCCCCTCTTTGCCATAAATGAGGGTGAACAGATACCCAAATAATCAGAATGATTAACTTGCCTGGTTTTAGGCTTTCTTTGGGGCAATGAGGTTTCTAAAAGCCACTTAAAAACCCAAGCAGAAAGCCAAGACTGTGACTGCTCCTGACCAAATTCCACCCCACATCCTGCCATTCCTGCTGTCTGTTTCTTCTGCATATTATCAACTACTATCACCTATGGGTCTGCAACAGAACTGCAGACTTTACCAAGATAAATTTATGTCTACTACATGGAGGTTTGGGCCATAGAAAAATAACTGATCTTGGAAATAGATAAAATCACATAGCCTTGCATCTCTTTTAAACTCCAATCTCTACAATTTGTTCTGAGAATTTTAATCTTTGTGGTCTCTTTATGCATGTTTTAACTGTTTTAATTGTCTATGGGATTTTGTAAGTCACCTAATATCTAATGACTGGGTGGCCCTAACAAATTTAATAAATTGAAAGATTTTGAAATGACTTAAGAAGGAAGGCAATAATTGAAACAGGTTAAAATTTTAAAAATGGTAGTTTAAAGCTAAAAAAACCACAACTGGATTAGAAATCCATAAGCCCCTGCATTTTATTTGTTTTTGAAGAGGACAACTAGATAGTTATGGGCATGTCACAGAACTTACAATATTTAAGCCTAAAATATTTATGTCTTCCTTGCTCCATATTCTCAGGATCAGAAGCTGCTTCAAGTTTTCTTCTGCTATTTATCTGCTTCCTAAAGGTGGCATCTTTTCCTCATACATGCTGCCAAATAATTTACTTAAAATGATAAGCTGGGAGAAAGGCAACTAGGGCCCCCAGCGAGACAAGTCAAGATGTGGGTGTTGATGATCCATGGCTTACAAATGCTTGGTCTGCATCCAGTTGGGGAGAAAGCTTTTTAAAAGGCAGTAATTAATATTGCCATCAATATTTACACTTTACATAAAATAAATTTACTCTTTGAATTTATTTCTATTATATTTGGAAACATAAATTATCTAAAGGAATCTCTGCACTTTAACATGAAAATTTAGTACAGTATCTTCTTTTTAGCAGAAGTGTTAAGACAGGCTTCCTGGATGATAAGGATTTTTTTTCTCTTAGCACTGCTGTAAGAATACTTACTTCAAATGTTATATCTCACCTGAGGGGGGCAGATTACATTTTAAGTGAGATTGACAGAGGCTAATGGGGAAGCAGATATGGTTTTGATGTCGTTGCTGTGTCTAGCAAGATGAGTGGGAGAAAATTGAAACCTCTTCTCAACCTTGTGGGCATAATTAGTAAGATGCTTGCCCTCCCCAAAAAAGAGGGGGAGGGAGTTTGTAATATTTTAAAGTGAGACATTTCTTTTAAACAGTAATGCTTCTTCTGAGTTCCTCAATAGTTAATTTTTTTTCCAAAATTGCCCTGAAAGTTCAAATAGATAGGTACTATCTTATGGGAACACACATATTGTAAAAGGTCAAATGGTGATTGAGAAAGTGTTAGTTACATTCCAGATAGATAGATAGATAGATGATAGATAGATATAGATAGATAGATAGATGGGTGTGTGTGTGGAATCATTAGAATAGCCATTGTTGAGAATTCTGGGGAATAAAACTTTAGATACATGGAGGATACTGAGGCTTGGGAAGACTGACACAGAAAGAAAATATTAATTTCAATTAATGAATTTACAGAAAAAAGATTCTCACTTAGGTCTCTCTATGTTGGGAGACCAGCTAGATCAGCTACTCTAGATGATCAGAAATGGATTTCAGAAACAAAGATAAATGTCACAAGAGCATGTACAGTATGTGGCTCAGAATTCAAGCAATAGAAAAAATATATTTGCTTAGCTAATGAAAAGGTGGCAGGGCAGAGATGGTGAATGAAAATAATTCTAAACACAGACAGCTTCCTAATTCACATGAGGTTAATACTACTTTTATCAAGTGGCTACATGCAGTTGCGTCCTGGCCTGTTCTGTGTGGTGGTGCTAAGAACAATCTTTCAAAACTCATTGTCCTATACCTCATTTGCTTTTTATGCTCATTTAAATTAGAGAGGTGTCCAGGGTGGATTTGATTTAAATCAAATTTATTTAAATCACAATTTAAATCATGATTTAAATCACTAGTAAAAAGACTCGATTTAAATCAACTCGATTTAAATCAGAACTTTTAAAGAGCAACTGTCATCTTTGTCCCACAGTGACTCCTCCTCTGACCTGCTGTTGACTCACTGGCAGTCCCATTCACTTTAAAGGGACGGCTAGTGATGCAGCAGTGACACAACAAGGTGAGGGATGTGGCAGGCAGCAGGTGAGTGGATGCCTGCTAACAGGCGCTGCCATGATGGATCTGAAATGACAGGTACTCTTTAATATTATATTTATAAGCTGCTTAGAAGGTTTCACTTTCATTTTTACTGCTTGCCCTTCATCCTCCTACTTAGAGCCTGGTGGTACAGATGCATTTCTCTTCAAACAATCATACAGTTTGTAGTGTACATAAATTTGTCTACCCTGAAGATGACATTTTATTTCATGGAACGTGTTACTTGGAAGCTTGACAGATTTGCAAAACAATGGGATAAAGGAATATTCCTGAACTTTGTTTTATGATTCATCTCATGGGTACTGTGAAATTGTGTGAATGCATCAATGCAGTGCATGTTATCTCAGCTTGCAGAGCTTGGATTCATTGAATGAGTTTACCAAAAATGTAAATATTGCAGAATACACAGCCTCATGCTACATAACTAAGCTCCATTTCATTCTGAATAAACTAAATTATTAATGTATCTTAAACAGAAATCTATCTTTAGATCGATTTTTACTCCAAAATAATTTTATTAAAATAAATTTGATAAAAATAAAAAAATCAATTTTTCTGATTTTT
This sequence comes from Stegonotus admiraltiensis, assembly GCA_032468215.1. Taxonomy (NCBI): domain Eukaryota; kingdom Metazoa; phylum Chordata; class Lepidosauria; order Squamata; family Colubridae; genus Stegonotus; species Stegonotus admiraltiensis. The sequence continues at coordinate 229,002 of JANHZT010008290.1, read as the reverse complement.
TAAAAAAAATCATCAATTTTTTAACCTGGAGGCGTCTGTATTAGCATCTTCTGCAAATTTTGGCTAATTTTTTTCCTTATGGTTTTCTAAAGATCTCATTCATCTCCACCAAACTCTTGTTTCTTACTATTGCAAAATCTTGAACTTGAAGAACAATTTTTAATAAATTTACAACAATGGTGATTAGATGTTCATGGCAGAATAATTTAACAAAGGAAGTTAGTTCCAATTTGGTCTCAGTCTTTTCCAATAAGGTAGATTATAAAGAACACAATGAAGGACTGTAGTTTGAGGCTAATACACATCTAACAAGGAACATTTGCTAAGTTTGAATGAGTTTCAGTCCAGAGGATGAATTATATCCTAACGTATAGAAGACACTGACTGACAGTGTTGTCCATTATCTTTCAAAAACCCTGGACAACAGGTGAAGAGCCAAATGACTGAAAGAGGGCAAGCATTGTTTGTTCTCCAAAGAGAACATGGGAAATTACAGATAAGAGTATGGCATCTACATGGAAAAATTATAGAGCAGAATATTATGCAGTGATATAAACCCTTTGGAAACAATGCAGTGATTATCAGAAGTCAACATGGAATGGGAATCACTGGCTTTGTGAAAAAGATGATGAAATTTCAATTATAATTATAGTATAACATCGGCGTATAAAAGGCAAACACGGGTTGTATCAATCAGGTTTCTGAATCACAGGACTATTATTTCCTGTATTCTACTAAGCTCTTCTTAAGATTTTAATAGTGTTCTGGGAACCATGCTTAAGAAAAGTTGAGAAAAAAACAGAACAATGTCACCAAAGGACAGTCAGGAAAGTCATTGGAATAAATGAAAAATACTTGGAAGAACTGTATAAGTTCAGCCTTGAAAAGGCAAGAACAAAGAAAGATATGGTAGTATCTCAAACATGAAATATAATTATGGTATATTCAGGGTTTTTTCTGGCTGTAGTTTTAAGTTAGAGACCCATCTGTCCCCTGTTACAGCTATTGAAGCTAGTGTAGCATGACTAAAAATGCCATTACTTTCATGGCTCTAGTTCTCATCCCTCCAGAAGGGCAACCATTCAGAAAACTGCCATTACTTACATTTCCCCCCAGAAGACTAACACCCATCATCTTGTATCATTCTTGCGATTTTCAGAGGGGGAAAAATGGCAATGTGAAGTGACACTGAAAGTCTCTAGCTTTACCTTTCAGTTTTCAATGGCTGTTTCTCTGTAGCCAAAATCTGATCGGGGATTTCAGATTTGTTTTTCAGCACTACTTTTACCCTCATTCTCCCACACAAACATACACTTACCCTCATTGCTGCACCAATTAACCTTCCCAGAATCTTTTAGAAAGTTGTTTTCTAGAGCTAGTGATCCCTGATGGTGGTGGTGGCAGAGAAAAAGACATAATGTGTGTGTGTGTGTGGGGTGGGGGTGGGGTGGTGGGGAGAACATTCCCTGAGAGGAATGTTTTTCCTATCCTCAGAATTCTGGCACATCTTTTAATGGAGTTCGGAACATTGGTTTCTTTGATTTTGGAAAACTTTAATTTTAGATCCAATGTTGAGGCTGGCTGAAAACATCTTCATTACATTACTACCTATAGATGATATTAACATGGACTTTCCTCCTGACCTCTGAAGACCCCAGGAAGGCTATGCTGGGAAAATGGCATAAATCTACATTATGCAGCAAGTTTTCCCATTATGAAACCTTCTCTTGCACTTCAATGTTTAGCAGGATGCACCAATACCTTTCATGGATGGCACTTAAGCTCGACAATATTTGTCTTGGCAATAGCAGTAACATTAAGAATACCTTTATCTGTCTGACCTCAAAACTATTCTGCCTCACTGCCGCTACTCCTTCTGCAACTGACTTTCAACAACATTTAATATCCATGTTAAAGAACTGAGAGAAAGTTAAAAGAAGTATTTTCTATTAATGAAATACAGTGCACAATGGATCTTTCATTCTGTGGTAACATTTTAATTCAAGGGAACAAGATGCTACATGTTGCAAGGTTAACAAAGCATTGCTGTTTAGATTCTTCATAATTACAAAGGTCATATGTATTTGAAAAGTCCATAATTACCTCTGTTAAGTGATGCTGAACTGTTTATATCACCAGTGATGAAGGAGGATTCTGATTGCTTTCGAACAGTGTCATTCCACATCCTGCGAATTCGGCTCTGCAGAAGCACAAGAAGAAGGGGCAGAAGATGAACATCAAGCAGAGGATCCATAGGAAACAATGACCTGCTTCTTTCTGTTTCTGTGGAGATGGCTTCTGGCAGTGCAGGAAGTAAGCAAGGTGTTTTGATTTTCTCTCTGAAATGGTTCTCTCTGGGCAAAGAGCTCCCTGCATTTCCTAGAACAAGGGTGGACAATATGCAGCTTATATGTATGCCCTCCAGAGACGCCCAGAGTGGGTCAAGTTGAAAGTCTTGGACTTCTTTTCTGACTTGGGGAAACCAAGTGCATCAAACCTTTCAGAAGCTCATGCACTTTTAAGACCACCTAGCACCTTCTACCCTGGAACAAGGGGGTCACTTGTTCCTATTCAAGAGGGTTATGGGGTAAAACATGTATGTTCAAGACAATTTCCACTTAGAATTCACCAAAAATGCAAAAGAAGTTTATTGTTTCAGCTCCCTCACTCTAATAAGAACACAATTTCACGAACCCTTCTTTTTTGTCCCTTAAACAAGGTAAAAAGTAATAAAGTGGACTTCAAGTCAGAAAGTTGCCCAAAACTATGCTAAAATGTGAATAAATCCAACTAATCCAGTTTTTTTCCTTCCAAACTGGAAACTTGCAAGCAGTACAAGTACCAGTACAGTAAACTAGTTAAAATGTTGCCTTTAGTTTACCCTTAGCCACAGAGAATTCCTGGCTGAGTTAATGTTGGCCCTTCTCTCTTAGTCCAACCACACAAGTCATTGTTGTGGGGAAAGATAAGAGGAGGAGATATGCTATTTATGGTGTCTTGAGCTCCTGAATAAAAATCAGTAAGTAAATAAAAACAAGAGTTTCCCACTGTTAATGTAATGAAAACATAATACTCATTCTACCTCTCCAGTGTTCAGACTGTCACTAGGGAAGTGATATTGTTGAATGCAAGTATCTGAGAGATACTTATGAATGTAGGATAATTGTTTCATAAATTGATATATAAATTGAAATGTATGTTCTATTCAAGTCTAGAAATGTAACGAGTAGAAGAAATACAACATGCCTGATGCTTTATGTCTAAAATATTCTGAGACAAATGCAGTAATTTGGATTATATTTTCACTAGTTACATTTCACTTGCAATGAGTCTCAGCATTTTCCATATACCTTTTTTGGCACTAAATTCTGTTAATGAAATACAATGCATACATACATGTAAAGTAAACAATTTCAGTAAAATAAAATAATAATTCTCAAACTGTACTCAACACACAATTTTGGCACTCTTTATGCCACCCTTCAAACAAAGGTGAGAAACCTGAATTTAATTTAATTTAATTTAAATTAAATTTTAAATTTAAATTTCAGCTTTCCTCTAAAGTAATGATATTTTATGTATTCTAGTCCTTAAAAAATAAAAGGAAAAAAACTTCACAAAGAAATCACAAGTAGCCTGCAGACAAGCACTCCCACCTGAAAGTGGTTCAACCACCACCCTGCTCCAAAGCCTGGGAGAGCATCCAAGTCATTAATAGCTTCCTGAAAGTTTTCAGAGTTGGGTCATCTGGATATATATCTCTCTCTCCCCCCCTCCCCCTCCCCCT
>JANHZT010008290.1:187518-204877 GCA_032468215.1 Stegonotus admiraltiensis | reverse complement strand
AAACCGGGTCCTCATTTTACCCACCTTAGAAAGGATGGTAGGCTGAGTCGACCTTGAGCCTGGTGGGACTTGAACTTGCAGTAATTGCAAGCAGCAGATGTTAATAACAGAGTACTAGTCTGTTGAGCCAGCATTAAAAAATGTTGTGGTTATTAGGCTATTAAGCACCTGGTTTGCTTTCTTTAAAAGATCCAACATCACCACCACCACCACCACCATCATCAAAATCAACATCACATCATCCTTACCTTTTTTTGGAGAACACAATGGAAAATGAATATAAACATTCCCTGCAGAGAATTGAAAATGGTGAAGAGGTACGCCATGATCACCGTGCTTTCATTAATATACATAAGTCCAAAGGCCCAGGTGAGTCCCAATAGGCAGAGCAGAGCTATTGCACCTATAACCCATGACCTGTCAAGGAAAGAAGGAAGAAAGGAAGAAAGAAAGAAAGAAAAAAGAAAGGACAGAAAAGAAGTGTATTTGACTGATAAAGAAAACAATTCAATGAATACAACAGTATTTTAGATTATTCTTTGATGAAAAGAAAGGCAGAATGTGAATATTTGTGAGAAATGAATTTTTTGAATTCAATGCAGTTTATTATCAAATTCATAATCTGAAGAAAATATATAGATGGAAAATGTCATGAGCATGAAAATGCCTCTCTAGAAAAACAAGCTTGTAGCAAATGTTTTTGAGTAGAGCAGTGTAGATGTAATAAAATATAGAGATATATGACACTGTAGAGGAAAATAAAAAAAAATATTTTAAATTTGCCTCCTTCCCTTACATGCCTAATTTTTAAAGCTTCATCATATTGATCCTACATAAACCACTCTGGGGGAAAAAAACAAGGACAGTTAACAGAACAACAGTCCTATTATTTTTAAAAAGTGCAATGGTGGAACACTAGCAGATGGCTTTATATATTTTGTATATTTTCTGCAGTTAGCTGGCTCCAAAATTCTTTGCATAATGTATTTTCAAATGAGTTCTATATTAAATAACCTGAACCAAAATTTAAATACAACCTAGACAGCATTCAAAATAAATTTTGTCCAACTGTTTTGTTGTAAGCATTGCTTGTTTTCAAAAGAAGAAATTCCAAAATAGTGTATTATTAACTATTAATAAGTACTGATTTTCTAGATCTGCTTCAGTCTGAGTTCTGTTCTGGCCTAATTATAACAGAATCTCCCCTAACTAATGTGATGGATTACTTTCCCACAAGAGGAACATAATCAGTATGGACATGGTATGGATAAACCAACAACTGCTGTCCATGATGCCAAAATGACAAAACATGTGTCATGATGTTATAGTGTAACATCTGCCCTTTTTTTCTTGTGTCTACATGAAAGTTACATATCAATGTAACAGCACACACCACTATATAATGGGCAAAATTTGCATTGTGATATTGTAATGCATGATTCATCATTTATCACTTCCCTTTTCCATTCTGAAAATGCTTTCAATCTGTTCTCCTGTTGTATTTTTCTGCTATATTTAAATACCACTGATTTCAGTATCAACCTGTATTGGTTCTATGGATTAGAAGCTGGAGTGCTGTTATGTACTCTCAGCCCTGCACATGTTCTGGAGCAAAGCATTGGGATACAGTACTGTAGTTTGGCCTCCCAACAGTCTTTCTGTGGAATGACACAATTTACTTACAGTGCCATCTATAATATCTATGAAGTGGCTTGATACAGTAATGAGAACATTTGCGGTGAGGTGTCATCCCAGCTCTATTACTTGGTGACCTCAGAATCAGGACAGACCATGCAAGTCTGAAATTGTTGCTTGAATGCAATAGCAGATAACGGTTAAAGGGCCACATCAATAGAATACAAGCATTGTGGGTCAGTGGCTTCTGGGTAGGAATAGGAATTAAAGGATGGAACTGTAGACCCCTGAAAGAACAAGTTCATATTCTGAAGGGCTTCCCAGATCTGTCATTGCTGCTCAAACAGATGATCTTTGTGGAGCCCATTGTTGGATAAAAATAGCTTGGCTACACAGATTCAAGCATCAGTAACTTTAAAACTCACTAATATACTCCTTCAGAAATTCTAGGACTTTCCTTCAGAATATTCTGGAACCTACAGTTCATCAACTAGGCTCCTGTGTAGGGAACATTATCATTCACGTATCTCTGCGATGGTTGCCAGCCTAGTACTCACCCAGAGAGCTGGTATTACTAAACTGAAACAGTTGTCTTCAATTAAATTTGTCTCCAGGTACCAACAATAGAATTTTCCAGTGAGGCCCTATTCTCTGCTCTGCAACCTGCAGCTTGACAGTTGGTGGAGGTTTTCTTACAAGGCAACTGTTCTCTGAAATGTCTTTTCCTCTTATAATGCTGGGCCCTGTGTTTAGGCATCTTTGAAACAGTTGGCTTTGTATGATTGACTTCCATAGCCATTAACTCCACTAATATTTGGAGAGGGGCTGGATTCTTTTTATTCTATTTCTATTATGTTTATGATCTATTTAACTTCATACTTGTCTACTTATTGAAAACAGTTCAGGTTTTCAGAATATGAAGCTTATTAATAACACAAAAATAAGTAAACAAGCGTTCAGTGTTTATCACTACAAAATTCAAAGGAAGAATTTCTAGGGCCGTACATAAAAGGCCTCTAAATACGCTTGGGAAGAATTTAGAAAGATTGAGCTCCTACACCATGGGTGTCAAACTTGCACTGTCACATTGCCGTCACGTGACATATTGCGATGGTTTCCCCCTTCATGGAGCAAAGTGACTGGAGTGATGCATCCGGCCCATGGGCTGCGAGTTTGACAACCCTACCCTACACCGATTCCATTCTTCAGAAAAACTGTCTCTAAAGGAATGAAAAAAGACCAGGAAAATAATGGTGACAGAAAAGTAGTAGTGGGAAATGAACTACCATTTTCTTTGGTGGTGGAATTTGGGTTACAAAATATTATATGACTTAGAATATTGTAGTTATTTTGACCCAGATTAATCTGATAATTTGTAAGAGGTTTTTTTTTTAACTATAGGAGATTGCAGTGTATAAATTGTGGATTAGTCTGATTGAGGACTGTTCTATTCTGTGTAGAGGAGAATACTTCAAGTCTATAGCAGGTCATTTCAGTGAGCAAACAAAGCATTCCTGTATTAGCAAGTAGGTGCATGGAGTCTAAAAGTGGGTAAACTACCACGGATATTGTGTTTTGCCTCTTTTTGGCTGTGTTCCCAGGTGAATTTTCTTTATGCACCAATTTTGGTATTTTCTTAAGAAGTCACAGAAATGCACAGAGCTGATTATACAGTAACAGTTACTAGATCAATTTAGAAACCTGAAATATGTTTGATTAACACCAAAGTTATTCAATATTTTCATTGAATTAGAAATGAAAGAAATAGGAGCAATAGGACTGCAGGTGCAGCAAAAGCAATTTAAAATGTATATTATTTATAGATAACAAAGTAGTCGTGAGAGAATTCAGATGCAAAAATCAGCATTACTGGAACTGTTATAGACCCACGTGGTTTGAAATTATGTGGAACAATCATAAAACTATGCAAAAATTCAGATGTCCATTAGATACCATCTATGCTTCTTTGCTGCCAATTAGTGATTGTTCAGATTTTTGCAGCCCAAATATGACAAACGTATATGTTTCTAGAATGCATTAAATGAATGAAGCACTGTGGCAAAATAAAATGCAGATAATTTTATTTTCTGTTTGGAAGTTCAGGACAAATATCAGGAGATTATCAAGAAATATTTGATTATTCAAGGAATAGTAATCCTGAAATATCATGAAAAGTAAAGAAAAAAATCTGTATTATTTTTAACAGTATCCTGGTGTCTCACTAGTTTTCATGGGCCATGAGAAGTTTTTCCAGAGCTACAAACTGTATGCCTGAGAATATTACTATGATGATGGAATACATCTCTAAATTTTCTTATAGAAAGTCTAATAAATGTTATGCATATATCCTTCTCTCTCTCTCTGTATGTGTCTATATCTATATCCGTATGTTGAGATTATAACTTCTACCCAGCAGATACTATCTTATAAGGAGAGAAGGAACCCACAAACACAGGAATGAAATTTTGTACAAGAAAATTTGCAGAACAACTGTAAGGCCATTTATAGCCTTAAATAAGCTAAGTTAATATATTTAATGAAAAGTCTCCAGTCATTTTATTAAAAATTAATGAGTGTCAGAAAGTTTGAATCATGCAGCAGTTTTGGAAATTCCTGCTTCTAAGTCCTGCACATTTGAGGACTGATTGTGGAATTTTCTCCCCCAGGAACTTTGATATTAGGAGGCTTGTTGGAAAGCCAACTGGAAACAGAATTGCTATAGGAAATGAAATGAAAGATAGGTGATCTCCATGCGACCATAGGATCACAGACATTGCAATTAAAAAAAACAGTTCTGTGTTGCTACTTAAAATAAGAATGATTTCAGTTTTGTCTTCAGAAAATGGGATCAATATTTTTACCCAGGAAAAACTTGATCTGTGGGCGTGCTTGCTTTCATTAAAGAACAAAGAAGCCTGCAGAAAATGTTGAGGCCTGTATAAATTGGCCTCTTCATGGACTGTTGCTTTCTAGTGGTAAAATAGCTTCTATAAATGAGACTATGAGCTACACTGCTGAAGCTGTATACTCCCAGAAGGCTTACTCATAATTGCCAAGGGATCAGAGTAAATATGATCCACTGGAGGATGGAACACCTAGATTAATGTCAACATGATATTGGAAGATGATTTCCCAGAGACAGGAAGTTTCCAGACAGCTATAGGAAAAAAGGGCAATTAGGAGAGTGGTATTGTTCCTTTTGGGTTAAACCTGAAAAGATACCTTGCTGCTGATATGACCAAGGATATTTGCAATAATGCAAATTATTTATACCATCATTATAGCCATGAACCTGGACAAACCTTATGCCATTAAATGCCAAAACTGAAGTTTGATATTCTAGAACTCACTGAAAAGAAATGCAATGTAATAGGTCACTTAATATGCAAAGACCATCAAATCTTCTGCCTCAGACAAGAAAATCATAGAAGAAATAAAGTAGCCATCAAAGGGTGTCAAGTCAGTGCTTGGATACAACTCTGCAAAGTGATAGAATGATCTTGATTCCGGTCCAAGACAAGCCAATCAATATTAGTGATCCAAATTTATGTTCCACCCACAGATATGGAGGAAGTGGAAGATTCCAATGGTATATAAAAATTGTAGGAAAATGGAATGCTGGCCATGGTGTATAAAATGAAAGAAATATATTCATGGAATTGTGCCTAGAAAATTCAGTGTTTATCACAAATGCCTTCTTCCAACAACCTAATAGATTATACTAAACATGGGCATCATCATATGGACAACAGCACAATTAATTAATTATATGCACTGCAAATCAAGATGGAGAAACTACTAACTTATCAAATTGACTGTGGCTTAGATCATGAACTTCTAGCAGAATTGACATTAAAAGAAAACAAAATTATCAGTCAAACCTAATATGACCTCAGGAATATTTTATATGTAGTGTTTATGAATATATTTATTTGATTTAACATGATGAATAGGGTGCCTAAAGAATTCTGCTCTGAAATTTATAAGATTATTAAGGATAAGGCAAACAGAAACATTCTATAATAGAAAAGCAAAAGAAAGTGAAATAGCTATCAGCTGTTCTGCTGAATATAGCTGAAGAACAGGAGAAAGCAACAGGCAACAATAAAGAGGAAAATTTACCCAACTAAATACAGAGTTTCTGAGAACGTCAAGATAAGGCAGTAAATTATATCTAAATCAGTAGTGCAAGGAAAATAAAGATAACAATTGAATGGGATTTATTTGTGAAAAGTACAGCAATGGAGGGAAACTTTTATGCAAAAATAGGTACAATAAAAAACAAAGGCAAAGATTTACTGAAAAAAAAAGGTTTTATCCCTGAACTAGACCCAGATCTTTTAGAAAAAGAGTGGAAAATCTGGAAAGTGTAGATAAGTGTGAGAAAACATCACTAATAATGAGATGGCAAGAATTGGTGAAATACCAGCAGAACTTTGAACAATCTTACAATAGTATGAGGTTTTATTTGTGGTTTATAGACAGGTATAGAAAAGACAAAGAGACTTGGAAAGATTGCTTTATATTCAAAATGGGCAGTACTAAAGAATGCTCAAACTATGAATCAATTGCACTTAGCTCACACGCTAGCAAGATAATATTCCATATCTTTCAATCCAAATGTTATCAGTATATGGACTGTGTACAAGTTGGATTCAGAAAAGGCAAAGATGCTTGAGATTACATAGTTAACATCTAATAGAAAATGGAAAAGGCAAGGATGCATTTTTCCTCATGGTCTGGAATCATTCCAGCTATACACAAGTCTCAGGTCATTGGTTCCCCTGATATAATTCAAATGATTTGGCCTAATTTGTAACAAGATGCTAAGGGTTCTTCAGATTCTAAGACATTACCTTTGTATTGCATATTATCATTGGAAAACAGCTATAGTAGCAGATTTTTTGTGATAATCAGAAGTGTTATCTGATTCAAGCTTAATATGACTTTTAGAATAAACGAAGCAGAAGTGCCTGCCTCAAAGACTATTTCTGATCACTTTTTTTTTCAACATATTACTTCTGCTGACTCAGAGCCATAGCCAATAGTAGACTTCATACAGGACATTCACACAGCATGCCCACTAGATATAACCTATTCTTTGCAGAGAGATGTACAACATTACAGATATTAATTCTCTATGTTGACAGAATTGTTATGGTGTTGTGCTGCAATTTGGCACAAAGTACTGAAGAAAAGATGAATTAAGCATCATTAAATGCACAGAATGTATAAAACTATCTGCATGGGAGCCAAGTCAAATTCTTTAAATTTTTGTAGCTGGCTGGCTGCAATTCTTTCCAGAAGAAGAAACTTTTCTAGTGAACAAAAACTCACTAATTGTTGCTCCAGTGCCAGGAATCTGGAAGAGAATTGAAGTAAATATTAACTCCAATTTAATATTTATGAATTTATAGGCCAGAAGCATTTAGTTGATTAACTGTAATTCCATCATTCTCAGACTGCAACTTCTGCCAATCTTATAGGTTTTACTCTCATCAATTGTTTTAGAAAACATAATAATTAGATAAAAATGCCCTGATAAATTAATAACAGATAATGCTTCACTGTTCATGAGGCGAAAGTTTGCACAATTTGCTTAGAAATATAAATTTATTCATATGACAATCAGTATCAACTATTCACAAGGCAATAGGGAGATAGAAAGAAATTGTTCAAACCTCTTTTATTATGTTAAAAATCTTCTTTCACCTATGCCCTGGGCCTGCAAACTAATTATAAATCCTGGTTTCATATCTGAGAATAAACTGTACTCTAATTCTCCTGATTTTATAAAAAAAAAGTTTCTCTGATGCAAACACAGTCTGCATATTCCACTTTAATAATCATCATAGTTTGCAAGCTTTGTCAGAATCACAACCAAGATAACAACTGTGAATGAGACTGTTAGAAAAGACAATTAGGAACAGAAATCACAGAAAAATAGAGTCAGATATCTTGATCCTATTAAAGCAAAAACAGGCACAATTTGCATGGGATAGACCTTGGGGGGTTGGGCCCAGGAGTGCTGCTTAGGAAGTGGTCAAATAAGAGGTAGCATAGTCCAAAGCTGGATAGTGGGCAGGCTAGAGTTCAGAAGAAATCTTTTCTAATATCTTGGCGGTAGAAGAGATGGGGGGAGAATTGTACTTTCAAACTTGCAAGATTATGTTAGTATCTTTAACCTTACAATTCAGTAGAATTAGTTGATCATGTCGTGTTTTCTGTCTAATCTACCTGGTAAGGCTAACAGAATGTAAAATGCTTGCAGCCTTACATGAAGCTCCCACATTCACACAATTTTCAGAAACAGGGTTAAGGGTCACAGATCAAAGTTCCTAGATCTATAAACATTTCATGAATTTCATATCTTTTGTTGAAAGGAAGAGATCTGCTTGTAACTAGTGAATAGGAGAAAGAGAAGCTCATACATTACATGGAAAAGAAGATTCCAGAAAAAGCAAAATAGTAGTTAGCTAGTGTGTGATAGAAAAGAACAGACCAAGAGCTGCACATTATGTAGCAATGAAGGAGCAAGACCATAGTCCTCCAACAGCATTTTAGCCAGACTAACCATCTGTGCATAAAGATTTAAATCTGAATAGATGATTTGGTTGATTATTTGTGTTCTTGTAGTAACAAGTTTGGATTTTCTTCCTCTTCACAAAATCATAGAATAGGGAGGATTTAGATCATTAAGTCCAATGCAGGAAACCAGACTTAAGGCACTACTAGCTAGGCTTCTCTTGAACCCATTTATTGATGGGAAACCTACCAACTGCCTGGGTACATGGTTCCCAGTATGTAGGGTACTGTATACAGACAGACAATGAGATGGCACAAAATATTCCAGCATCACTTATTCTGTCTCAACAGTCCAGCTCTTTCTGCCTCTTTAGCTTTAATAGGGAATAAATTAAGGAAAATGATCCGTAGAATTCCTGATGGGGGAGTGACATCACCAACTGCTTTCCCTAATGCTTTCCTCAGCAGAGGATGTGGGTTTTGACAAATGGTTAGACTCACAGGCTTAGCCATCTATCAAACCTCCTCCATGAGATGGATGGAGGCTTCCTGCTTTCTCCAGCTTTGTTGGGAACCCCCATTTACTGCATGGAAGAACTGCAGATTAACTCAGGTTGAGACGAAAGCTCTGTCACAGGGTCATTTCCTTAGAGAATAATTAGTAAGGCATTTTCCAGTTGCAGTCAGAGAGGATATTTGAATGAGCCTTCAAACTTGTCTCCCTGTTAGAAATTAGATATCATTTTACTGTTTTGTATTTTACCTTCCTGATGACATATTAGACTACATGAATGGTAATGTGTTGCTCCACTGCCAGTGTGCAGTGTATAAATTTTTTAAAAAATTTCTGGGAATCCATGTGTTGTCTGTTTCTTATCTGTCCAACCTCAACCTTCTTAACTGAAGATTTATTGCTAATAGTCTCAGAGATCTAACTGATTTATTTGAATTAAAAAAAAATCACCCATTATTGCTATCTTCAATGTATCTTTCTTTATTCCATTTATATATCATATTCATTTTTAAATCTTACGTAACTGACTTTCTATGCCTTATGTCATTTAAGGCAGATCAATGACTGAAATAACGTACTAATCTGATTAGCTGAGTTTTAGGTACTGCAAAGCAACAGTGTAGTGTATATATTCTAAGGGTTAAGGTGGCTGATCATCTAAAGTGATTTTGATGTATTACTGAAAAGGATAAATGTAGGATAAAAAGAATGAACAAGTATAATAATTTGTAATTAAGTAAATGAATTAGAAGAAGCTAAATAGTGCAACTTGCTATAATGATGAAGATATGTTATTAGTTCTTGATGTATTTTTTTATGTACACTGAGAGCATATGCACCAAAGACAAATCCCTTGTGTGTCCAATAAAGAATTCTATTCTATTCTAAAAATGCATGAAACATGATACAACAAAATGATTCCTAATCTTATTTTGATTATTTTTATAAAAAATATAATTCTTTTGATTTATCAGTTTTTAGGAGAGATAAGAATTGCTTATAAAAATCACTCTTTGAGAGACTTCATGGGCACGTTCCTATAGTTTTCTTGGTATCAGCATAGAAGTGCTTGATAGTGTCTCCTGCTACTGCTCCTCCTCTTTGACCTAGGTACTAGCCAAATCCAATCTTGGAAATCTTTTTGAACAAGTATGAACAAGGTCAGCTAGGCCATATAATACATTTGCTAAGAAAATGAATCGTGAATCAGGAATTTTCTAGTGCACATGACAATCATATTATGAATTTAGAAGTTGACGTGGATCAAGACTAAATACACATTTGTTTTGGTGAGAAAATATGGAATTTTGAGAACATGTGATGGACCCTTTCACAGGGAGGTCTTATCGATTCACCGAATGACTGTTACAGAATGACTGGGCACAGTTATTTTCAAAGCATTTATACATTTAGAAGGCAAACTGGTGACAATGCTATCCTCATTCCCCATTTGTATGTTCTAACAAAGTCATACATGACCCGAGGCATTCTGGTAAATAAACTAAGAATACATATGAACTGTCAAATAGGGGTGGGAGTTTGGCAGGATCAAGAAATGTGCCCAGGGAACCACAATAGACATTCCAAAGTTAGACAAGTATTTTCTTTCAACTTTAGCTCTTCCACCAAAATATAAGGGCAACAATGGAATAGAATTATTGAAAGACGTGTTAGCTGAATCTATAATTTAAGGATCTTGTCCCATCAATGCTATTGGAAAAAAATCCTTATCAGAGAAATGAACATTTCCCTAGGACTACTTAGATCAGCCAAGGTAGAAGCTGAGGAAGTAGCTTTTTCCTTTTTTGCTGCACTTTCCCTATTAATTGATCTTTTTTTTAAATAAGCATTTCCACTGACTTCTAGAATCCATGGTCCCAAACTAAACACATTCCATTTAGCCAACTACCACTGGAATAATGGTAGTGGTAGAGGTTTCTGCTGGCATAATGAGGCAACCACCTGCAAAGAGGAAAATCTGCTGTAGGAATTAAGACCCACCAGAACTTCTAGTAGCTTATTCATCTCACCCCCTACCAAAAAGCACTACAATTATTCAACAACTCTTCTAAATGTTTTTTTTTCCTTTGAGGCTGCTATTGTTCCTAAAAATATATAGTAGAAAATCTTCCTCTTAATCTTTTGTTCAATGCAGGAGGGACGGATGATTGATTTAGGAAGTGTATAATCAAATCAGTAACAGATGTACATCAAGCAGGAAGTACATTATTAAAGATTTTCTCCATGTTGTGTGTCTGTTTGTAAAACTGATGCATGTAAAAGGTGCAGCTGATAATATTTTGTTATAAACTGGTATATTTTAACACTGGCTAATAATTATACATAATTAAGATTTGGACTCTATACAGTAATCACAACCCAGTGTAATAGATTGCATCTCATAATTTTGTAAAAGAATGACAATGAAGAGAATGAGACAAAATAAATGAACATAAATGACTCTTCACCAGAAGAACAAACTGAAAGTCCACTGTAAAGTAGCAGCATTTGCAAAGATAATACCACTGATTGCAGGATTTGGGGTGGTAGTGCGGTGCATTATCTAAGGCCCATAATTAATATTTTGCTGTGTCTCTTAACATTCAGCTGTTCTAAACACAGGGGTGTTATTAGAAGTCTTCAGTTTTCAAAAAAATGTAAATAAGAGATCTAAATACTTTTGATTAATTATTTATTTCTGTGTATCTTTAAGTTGTCAGTTTAGGATCCTTTTTTCACATTAAATAAAGAGCATTCGGACTCCTGCATTTAAAAAGAAACCCGCCAATCACCTGCATCAGCCAGTATAAACTAAAACACAATAAATGTCCTGGATATAATGGAGAAGGTATCTCAAAGCTATAATAAATAGTATTGAATAAGATGTCCAAGTAATTGCCAATCAAGATAGATACAGCATAAAACTTTAGGCCTTACAGTTTTTCCCTCACAGTTTGCTCTTCTGCCTCTCTCAAAGGTGAATGACAGAAGCTGTAATGATTTTTAAATACTGATCTGACAGCCAGTTCATGAGAACACACTGATAAATAGAATTTATCAGTCATTCAGGTCACTCTTACTTGATGAAGGGTCTGTTATCCTCAAAGCTGAAGAATGCATAGACATAAAGACAAGAATGTCAGCATTAGAATATAATGACAAAAAGGTACCATGTAGGTAAGCAATCAAACAAGTTCATCTCCAATTCAAATCATAGAAAGCTAGAGAAACAATTGGACAACCAGGTTGAAAACTAACCTTTTTTTAGTGCCATTAAAAGATAATGCTTTGGTAGCCTATCAAAAATGTGAACAACCAAGGAAAAATCACCAATGTTGTTTAATTAACAGTACATTTCTACAGCCTTTAATAAAAAGCAATATTTTTTGCAGCTGTACTCTTTCTGCCTAAAGCAGGACATTGATTTTCATGTCCTGCTTTTGAAATTAGTCATTTCAGAAACAAACATACTATAATATGAAAATAACCACGCATGACAATTTCTTTTTAAAAATATAACATGAAAATTATGATTTGCATGAATTTTTGAATAAAGGATGAAGCTGTAGTTCAAAAATCTTGTTTTCCTTCTCATATCTATTACTGCTGAATAGATATTTTCTGGAAGTGTAGGTGTCTTTACAGCAGGGAGGTATGTAATCTGTGACAGGAAAACTGACAAAGAATGATGTTGACTATAGTACACTTCATTAGTTACATGGAACATCATTTTCCCAACCCCCAACAAGCTATATGTGTGTAAGTTCCTATCTTAAGTTAATACTCTGAATAAGTGGAACAAAAATCTCTATAAACATTTATGCCATGATCAATGTATTATTCCAAACATTTTGAGGTGTTTTTTTTTTTGCTGAACCTGTTTCTCCATCAGCTCTCATAAATAAGAGTACAAATTACACTACACTGATGATGCTAAAAGTAATTATACAACATAGAATAACAGAGTTGGAAGGGACCTTGGAGGTCTTCTAGTCCAACCCCTGCTTGAACAGGAGACTCTATACCATTCAGGACAAATGTTTGTTCAATTTCTTCTTGGAAACTTCCAGAGATGGAGCACCCATAACTTCTAGTGGAAAACTGCTCCAGTGTCTAATAATCAGACACTTACTGTTGAGAATTCTGAATGATGATACCTATTATAATTTCTGAATTCTTTTACTGGGATGCCTCTCATCATTATCATTTAGTGAAATTCAGGAATTAGAAGGAATAGATGAGATTTCTGAGTTAAAAAGTCAGAAGCATTTTCTTTTCTTTCAGTTGTTTGTTAAATTTATTATTCATTTATTAGATTTATTTCTCATGTTTTCTACAGGAGTTTAAGGTACTGTATATTGTGTTGTATCCTATTATTTCCACATAGTATCTCTGTGAAGCAGGATTGACTGATGAAGATAGACTGGCATAAAGTAATTTAGCCAGCTTCCATGGCTGAGGCTGGACTAGAATCTCCCTACTCCTAGTCCAACTCCTTAACCACTACACTGATACGGTATATCTATTTTTAATAGTATACTGGTTTTCTTATGGTACATATCAATTGTGAACAACTCACACTTGTTTGCTGAGATGGGTCTCTATAGAAATTGAATAAGTAAATAAATAAATAGCTTCTGTCTGTATGAAAAATTGCTAGTTCAAAAGGAAACGAATTCACAATTTATTAGAACTCCCTAATTTAAAAACAAACGGCACAGAGAAACATTAAGACAAAAAACCCAAATAATTAAAAAGGAAGACAAATAAAAACAGAAACAAACACACAGTTCCATGTCTATATACTATGTGTATGAATACATATGTGATCTCAAGGAAAAATACAAACATTTTAAACACACCAATTCAATCATTCTTAAAAGTATAACTTTTGTGCAGAGAAACATCATCATCTTTTAAGAAAAACTGTCAGAAATGATGAGCAGATTTGCTTAAATCTATTGTCGACTGTAAGAGTCTTTAAAGTTCTTTGCTGACATTGTATTACCCACCAAAACAACTTCCACACTTTTAAATGTAACTAAACCAAAGAAAGATTAAGGACCTCCATAAGGCTTAAACTGAAAAATCTATGGCCATGTCTGATCTGAAGCACTTTTTTCTATATTGGATCTTAACAGCTCTTGGGGTATGTTTCACCAACTTCAGTTGTTTGCTAAAAGCAGCTATTTCTGAACAGAGTTTAGCTTCAGTAGTTCTTGTTTTACTCATTTCCCTGCTTAATTATTATAATGAGTTATAAGTGGCGTAGCCCTTGAAATGATGCAAAAGTCTCAATTCATTATTTGACTTCCAAAATTGTCAATTGTGTTGCCATTTGAAGCATTATTACCCAAAGTTTTAAAAAAGAATCACACATACTGAGTAATCACTTGGACAGTATATTTTGATACTTACCATTAAAGACCCATCACAATAATCCAAGTGTTAAGAATGTTGCTTGGTGAGCTATCGCATCTTTTCTGTATGATATTCAATGTCTTTGAAGTTTGACTGACAATACTATATTTTTAGCCAAAGGACCGTTTTTGTTCTAGTTTGTTTTATAGACTTGGGACTTCTTAATTTTATTGTTGCATGAAGTCTGAGCATAGTAAGCTGCACTACTTTCCCAGAAGTACATTACTTAAGAAATTAGTAATATTACCCACCAACGATGGCCAAGAAATATGAAGTTTGAAATGAGTCAGGTGAGTGAAACCTTTTACATATTGCCCGCAAGCTATATAAAAGGATTTGAATGCCTCTCTGACATATTTACACACATAAACACACAGTCACAAAACCTGAAAGGTAATTAGAAGAGTTTCTTTAAATAATTTCAAAACTACTGTTCTTGGGGATGGAAGGATAGACTTTCTGTTTGCCTTAAAATAGTGTTCCTAAACCTTTTGCACCTCCCTTTAGTATAATCTTAAAGGACAAGCTTCCCTTAAATATGTAAACACCAAAATGAACACAAAAGGAACAATGAAAATGATACAATTAAACTTTGGGAAAGGTAGATTTATTTTACCTACGCAACTAAAAGTTTCTTCAAATCTCCTCTGGACTCTACAAGAGAGGTACACCTCACAGTTTAGGAGATTCTGCCTTAACAGAATGTGGAATCTTTGGGCATCATCCAAGTGTATACATACAAGCATTTCTCATACTCAAAGTATGGACCCACAAAATACTCAAGAGCTCATGAAGTTCATTCACAATAGCTACTGTATTTACTCTGTTCACCCAGAGTAGGAGAAAAGAGACAATGAGATCAAATACAGCACCCCCAGATACAGGAAAAAGATCACTGTAAATATTCTACTCTCATAGCATAACCCAAAGCATATATTTCACTAAAGAGAAGTTCCCTGAAGATGGGCTCCATCACGAATCCAAAGCTTGGAATAGTACAACTCTGGTCCTGGTGACCGACCCAGATTGGATCTTGGAACTGTATATATTGGAATATCACTGGAAATGCCAGACAAATTCTTTTATTAACTTATGTAATTTTTATTCAACCACTCAAAGTATAATTAAGAGTTCTGAGATGGGTAGGAAAAGGGGCTACTGTGACAACTTAAGGGCTGACTGAGTTCAGTAGGTGCTTGCAACAAAAAGGGACCTAATCCAGTTTCCTAGGGTTCAGTAAGAATTATTTGACTTAGTCAGAATTAATCTCTATTATCTTTGCAAGTCATGCAATTTGCACCAAGGCAGAGGAGTTCTCAGAGAACCCTGTCTTGATTCAGAAGCAAAAATACAGTAGATTCTGTCTCAAAGGTTTAGCTATATACATAGTATATAGCTGATCTGCAGGCAAACAAGGTCTAATTTGAATCAGGAATTCATGAACTGGATAAGCTTAAACCTCCCTTAAAGTATTAACTGATCTTAGAATATAATTATCTGTAATGAATAAAAAGAATAGGCACTTTACAGAAGAAGATTGTGGGAGGGGGATAGTGTAGTAGGGTGATACTGAATACATAAAAACATCTCAATGACAGCAGCAGTGATGCTGTGATTCCACAGAGAATCAGCAATGATTTTGGAGAAAGATTCTGTGAGTCCAATAAAAGAGAGAGGAGGAGGAGGAGGAAGAAGAAGAAGAAGAAGAAGAAGAGGAGGAAGAGGAAGAGGAAGAGGAAGAAGAAGAACAGAATAGTTGGGTTTACAGTTTTTGAAAACTGAAAGCACAAATTTTAGCACAATATTAATTCTGACTTCTGAAGATCCTTAACAGGAACTCCTGCTTGTCTACCTATTTAAAGAACTGGACTGACAAACTTTTCACCTATCTTTTGCTTCCTCAGCCAAGATGGATTCTAGATGAAAAGTGCTGGACATTAAAAAAAATACTGCTGTACATAAAATGCCACTCGCTTTCCTCTATTGAAGCAACGGTGACTTTTACGCTTCTTGCTTCTTTGGAACTCCGTCACCTGGGGGATACAAGACCTTTTGTCAACTGACCCAACCAGCTTTCAGGGGGATTCTCCCGTTGTGGCAAAGGAAGCTGTCATTCAAGGAGGAAGTTGTGTTCCTTGAGTTGAGTTGCACGCACATAGGCCAAATGACACAAATACTCAATTTATTGTTTAGGGAAGTCATTTGGCGTTTAACCACATCTTTATGCAGCCTGAAAAGGAAACTAATTAACAATTCACAAGGCTGAATGAGACTTTGACACTTCCTGTAACACTGCACAATGTTTTCAATGAAACATTGTCTTCTCCGTGAAGATAGCACATATTTGCAAAAACAATTTTTCCACCTCTCCTTTTCATGAATGGCACTGGATTACATGGTTAGGCTGATTAAAAAAATATACCTTGGAATAATATAACCAATGTAAACTTATTTCTCTCAATCCTGATGTGCTATTCAGAGGTTACACAGGTAGTCCTCAAGTTACAACAATTCATTTGGCGATGGTGCTGGAAAAAATGACTTATGACCATTTTTCACACTTACGACTGTTAGAGCACCCCCATGGTCATCTGATCAAAATTTAGATGCTTGGCCACTGCTTCATATTTATGACGGTTGCAGTCCCGGGGTTATGGGATCACCTCCTGACAAGCATAATCAATGGGGAAGCCAGATTCTCTTGACAATTGTGTTACTAACTTAAAAACTACAATATTTCACTTAACAACTGTGCCACAAAAGGTCATAAAATGGGGCAAATCCACTTAACGAATGTCT
Organism: Stegonotus admiraltiensis; assembly: GCA_032468215.1. NCBI lineage: Eukaryota > Metazoa > Chordata > Lepidosauria > Squamata > Colubridae > Stegonotus > Stegonotus admiraltiensis. The sequence continues at coordinate 187,983 of JANHZT010008290.1, read as the reverse complement.
CACTTAGCAACATAAATGTTGGGCTCAATTGTGGTCATAAGTCGAGGACTACCTGTATACAGTTTGAAACTGAGTACATGACAGAGCAGATAAATGTATATATGGACTGACAACTCAACTATTTGCTTACTTTATTTCAGATGTTCATCCTTGTCTCTTTGATGAGGCTTATACATTATGCTAAGCCATTGTGAGTCTAATCACGGCTTGTCGAATAAGACACAATTGGATGGGATGGCATATTACCATAAAATAAGGGTTATACATCACAGAGATTGTGTTCCTACAGCAGACTAGTTTAGAAACAAGCAATATGTATATTTACTTGAAACTTTTTTTGCCAGGACAGAACAAATCAAAATGAACATAGCTTTGATTTGATTTGATTTTTATATGCCGCCCTTCTCCAGAGACTCAAGGTGGCTTACAATGCATTAAGCAATAGCCTTCATACTTCTGTATATT
>JANHZT010008290.1:53550-72534 GCA_032468215.1 Stegonotus admiraltiensis | reverse complement strand
AGATGATTAGAGGACTGGAGGCTAAAACATATGAAGAATGGTTGCAGGAACTGGGTATGTCTAGTTTAATGAAAAGATGGACTAGGGGAGACATGATAGCAGTGTTCTAATATCTCAGGGACTGCAACAAAGAAGAGGGAGTCAAGCTATTCTCCAAAGCATCTGAGGGTAGGACAAGAATCAATGGGTGGAAACTAATCAAGGAGAGAAGCAACTTAGAGCTAAGGAGAAATTTCCTGACATAACAATCAGTGGAACAATTTGCCTCCAGAAATTGCGAATGCTCCAACAGTGGAGGTTTTTAAGAAGATGTTGGATAACTTCTAATGCTCTCTACATGGGGCTACCCTTGAAGAGCACCCGGAGGCTCCAGCTGGTCCAGAATGTGGCCGCGCAGGTGATTATGGGAGCGACTTGGTGCTCCCATGTAACACCTCTCCTGCACGAGCTGCATTGGCTCCTGGTGGTCTTCCGGGTGCGATTCAAGGTGTTGGTTACCATCTTTAGAGCACTCCATGGCTTAGGACCTGGGTACTTATGGGATCGCCTTCTGCTACCGATAGTCTTCCACCGGCCAGTACGCTCCCACAGAGAGGGACTCTTCAGGGTGCCGTTGGTCAAACAATGTCGACTGGCGACCCCCAGGGGGAGAGCCTTCTCTGTGGGGGCACCCGCCCTCTGGAATGAATTGGCTCCGGAGATACGGATGATCCCTGACCTATGCACCTTTTGCCGTGCCATCAAGACGCTACTGTTCCAACAAGCTGGGCTGGCCTAAACATCAGATTTTAATGGGTTGTTTTTGTTTGTTAACGATGTCGGGCCCAAATTATTTCATATGTTTTTAAACTGTTTTTAAATTTTATATACTTGGTTGTTTTATCTTTGGCTGTGCACCACCCTGAGTCCTTCGGGAGAAGGGCGGTATAAAAATTAATTAATTAAATAATAAATAAATAAATAAATAAATAAATAAATAAATAAATAAACCTTTTGTCTGAACTGGTGTAGGGTTTCCTGCCTAAGCAGGGGGTTGGACTAGAAGACCTCCAAGATTCCTTCCAACTCTACTATTCTATTCTAAATGCAACAAAGATCATAAAGGGTCTGGAGGCTAAACTATACGATGAAATGTTAAAGGAACTAGGTATGTCTGGCCTAGTGAAGAGAAGGCTTATTAGGGGTGAAATGATAGCTATCATCCAGTACTTGAGAGCCTTTCACAGGGAGGAGAGTGTCAACTTATTTCCCAAAGCAAATGTGAGCAAAAGAAGAAGCAATGGGCAAAAGTTTGTTAATGAGAGATCCAATCTGGATCTAAGGAGAAATTTCCTGACAGTAAGAACATTTAATCAATGGAACAGCTTACTTCCTGGAATTGTGAGTGCACCATTGCTTGAGCATAATTTATTTCTAGCTCTGTCTTTTTATAAGTTTATTTAATTATGAAATAGTGTTTCCATAGATGAATCTGTCCTGGACAGAAAAGGGTTGGTGACCGTAGAGAACTGACAATTGTATGATTTATCTGGTGAGTTTATTGCTTATTTTTCTATATGAAAGTTTTCATCTAATGAATGTTTATCTGGAAGTAAAGCTTGCTTTATGCACTTTACATGACACTAGTAACTGTGACTGATGACCTATGTTGAGACCTAGACAAGGACAATATGCTTGACTTGATGCTTTTGGACTTTTCAGCAGCTTTTAAACACTACTGACTCATGGTGTCCTTCTAGATGGCTGCAAAGATTAGTGATTGGAGGCACTGTCTGCAAATGGTTCAGCTCCTTCCTTAGCAGTTTGTTACAGCCAGTGGTAGTTGGAGGAGAGAGATCAGTACCATGGTTGCTCCTTTGTGGAATACCCCATGGGTCAATGCTCTCTCTCTCTTGCTATTATTTATCATCCACATGTAGCTGCTGGGAGAGATATCTTATGATTTGGGGTTCAATATCATCAATATTACATGGTATCCAACCATGTATGCCAACCTTGTTCAGGCAAGAGAAGCTGTCAGTCTTGGTGCATCAGAGCTGTATGAGTGTGGATGGAAGAAACGATTTTTTTTCTTTTTGTAGAAAAAGAGTTACTATTTATGCATTGGGACTGCTCTACACCCCATTTCATCTCTGTACAGGGTTACTGAAGAGCAAGTCCATGGCTGGGGGTGTCCTCCTGCACTCAGGGGTCTTGCCAGATCAGCATGTAGAAATGGTGACCAGGGCAACCTTTGCCTAGTTTTAACTAGTGCACCAGTTGTAGTCTTATTTTGGATGAGAGGATCAGACTATAGTGGCTCATATCCTCATAACCAGCTATTTAGATCAACACGCCTTACTCTACATGGGGTTGCCTTTAAAGACTTCAATGGATACAAAATGCATTGGCTCAGGTGCTCATATGAGTCGACTATTAGGCACATATTGCATTAATTTTGCAGGTCTGCATAAATTCCCAAGTGGAATTTAAGGATTACATCTCCCTATTAGAATAAGTCTGATTATGCTGGGGGAAACAACTAGTATTCCCTCATTTTCAGGTGGTGAAGGGCTGAAGCCCAGGAGTGCTGTTTTTTGGTGATGGAACTGGCCATCTGGAATGACCACCCATTAGAGATTAAGCTTTTCTTCAACATTGTTTGCATTCTGGAAAAGCTAAAGACATAGCTTTTGGGGGAAGATTTTGGGACTTAATGCTCTGTATTTTATTTCGGTTTTGTCTCTTTTATTCCTATGTTCTTTACATGAATTAATCTTGTTTGGCGGAATATCCACTCATATTTTGGGCCTGAGAAGAAAGAAGAATATTTTCCTTCCTTTGAGCTGTAAATGATATGTAATCCAGAAACATATAATAAACAAGATTAAAATGTCGATTTCCTATCTCTGAAGTGATAAGTATGCTTGTTACCTTAATAGCATCTAGGGATTATTCTGATCCAATAATTTTTACCTGGAAAAATCAGTTTCTGTAACTTGCAGGTTTCTGAATCACTCTGACTTGAGAAGTCAGATGCTCTAAAGCTTGAAGCTAAGGAAAATGAGTAGGATCTGAGGATTGCACTTTGTCATCCTTTGGTAGTATTTACATAGTCTAGGACTTTGGGTCTGTTGATAAACTTTTGACTCTTAATCTTGTTCCTGGAAATTCCTGTGGGTATTTCCTTCTATCTACTTTACTCTGGAATTAGGTCCTGTAGTTTATTTTCATTTGATTTGATATGGCCACACCACCAATCAATTAATAAATTATTACTACTAATACTGTGGATGTGAGAGCTGCTTCTCTAGGCAGAGATATAAGCATCTTGTGTAACTTCTTACTGTGCCTCTGTCAGTCTTGACAGCTACAACTTAGGCTCTGGATGTTTGTGTCACCATATTCCCTCAACAGCTTCTGCTAATCCAGTAAGAATGATAAATGACTTCTGAAGTACTATCCTTCCCATAATCAGGAACACAAGGATGTGTTTTTTCTGTAGCTACTTCTCTACTCTGAAGCAAAGCCCTACCTCAGGTCAACTCACACCATCTCAATACACGAGCACACAATAGATACAAACTTAGGGTAAACCGCTCCAAACTCGATTGCAGAAAATACGACTTCAGCAACAGAGTGGTCAATGCCTGGCATGCACTACCTGGGTCTGTGGTTTCATCCCCAAACCCCCATAACTTTAACCTTAGACTGTCTACTGTTGACCTCACCCCATTCCTAAGAGGTCTGTAAGGGGCATGCATAATGTGCCTACCATCCCTGTCCTACTGTCCCCATTTATTCATATCCATTTCATGTATTCATAATCATGTTTATACTTATATCTGTTATCTTATACATGCTTATCTTATACATGGACCAAACAAACAAACAAACAAACCTCTAGAATCTGGCTGTTCCAGAAAGCCTCTGAAGATTGATAGTCTGGGAGATGATCACTGCTACTAAGCAATGTTTGTTTGTGTCTCGATGACTATTGTTTCTGTAGTTTGGGCTGGGTTTTTTCTTTCTTTTACATATTCTATTTTATTTTTTGCATCATTTTGAATCATTTAGGGGTCTTTTTGAAACTCGAACATATATTTTAGGATTTTTATTCAATCATGGCCACTGAAAAGAAAGGCTACACTATATACAGAGCACCTGCAAGATGCCTTTCATGGTCTTCCTTACACAATTATCCCCATAAAGAATTATTGCATGTAGCTCTGATTCTACGACTACATCAATGACATTTTCAACAGGGTGGCAATAAGGGCCAATTGATATTTTAAAACTTTAGTATAAACAAGTTCAGATTTGTTTGTACTGAAAGATAGTGTGTAGGAACAGATACAATATTCTACCAGCAAATGAGTCACAGCTGTGTATCTTTAGATTTCTTCTATGTTACTTCAGAGATTAGGTAAAGTGTTGCACTTCAAAAAAAAATGCTATAGGAACAAAATAAATAAAAACATATCTTGATGGCTATCTTTCTATTCCCTGTACTGCATAAGGCACCTTTCTTTCCTTGCCAAACCATGAGTCCATTTCCTTCCTCTGTATTTCTATTTAATTCCCATTTTGTCTGTTCTGCTGCTGAAAATTGATGGTCTGCTAATCCTCTGCTGAATTCCTTTACTCCTTGGTTTCATTCCTTTTAATGTAAATAACCATCTCATTTCAAACTACATTAAAGTTTCCAGAAAACAACAGTATACAAATGTTCAACACTGCAACAGTATACTGTTTTCTAAACAGTGAATGGTGCTTTAGAAAATATAACATTCATGTAGCAGTTGTTAAGGTAATCAACTAAAAATCATTTCGATCAATTAGAAAAGCTTGGAATATCTGGGAGACTATGAGCCTTCTGGTAGGCATGAAAGCTGACTGGGTGACTTGGGCCAAACATGTTCTCCCAGCCCAGCCCATCTCACAAGGTTGTTGTTTTATGGGAAAAAGGAATAAGAAGAGGAAGGAGCATTATTACTTTGAACTGCACAAAATAAAGACAGGATATAAATGTAATAAGTAAACAAAAGTTTTCTTTCATTAAGATTATGACTGTATTTCAAGCATGGCACTAAGCTATACATTTTGTTTAAACATGGTTCATTGAATAATGCACAATTTATGAATTTACATATAACATTAAATTGTAATAGAAATCATAATCTATATAGGGCTTTAGATAACCCCATTTGGAATATTGTGTCCAGTTCTGGAGACCTCATTTATTAAAAAAGTATTGATAACATTGAGTGAGTCCAGAGATGGGCCACAAAAATGGTGCAAAATCAAGAGAGATTGTGAATATGCACAGTCTAGAGGGCAGAAGAGAAATGGGAGACATGATTGAAACCTTTAAATATATTAAGGGTATGAGTAAGGCTGTACAATATTAAGCAAAAATCAAGAATATGGAGGCATAACCTCAAATTGTCAGGAGGGAAGTTCAGAAGTAATGTTAGAAAGTATTACTTCACAGAAACAGTAGTGGAAGCTTGGAACAAACTTTCAGCAGGAATAGTGAGTCAGTCATCAGTAACTGAATTTAAATATGCTTGGGATAAACACATACTCATCATCTCACAAAAATAAAAATAAAACCATAGTAATAAAAAACTTCAAAGTGCAGACTCAATGGACCAGCAGATCTTTTTCTGCTGTCAGTTTTCTATGTTTCTATAAACGACAATGCAACTGAATAATGATGACTTGTATGGACAACATGTTAACTGAACAAATGATAAACCTCCTAAGGGATTACATAAAGGGTTACATGATTGTCTTTCTCATCTCCACTGGAGTAGTAGTCAAGGAGAGGAAGGATGTTTAAGGTGAAAGAAAAACACTCACAGATAAACGTTTTTGATCTATTTCCCAGTCAAACTCCCATCCTGCTGCTTTTAATGGAAGGAAAAAGTTTGGCCTTAACCATGGACTAAATTGATTGCAAATCAAGAGATGACAGAAAATAAAACTTATCAAAGAACCTTACCTGTTCTGCTGTCCATTGGTCCAAAATCCAATGAATATTTAACCACATGGTAGTTGTTCCATACATAAAGGAGGTTATCCCTTGGATTATAATCCACTGCAGCAATATACTGATATGAATTTGGAAATGGAACATCCACTACACTTTCCTTGCTTTGTTCAGTGTTGTATATATAGTCAATTTTATTTCCTGTAGCTTCATTATCATCGTCTTCATACACAGATTTCACTACATATAAAATGCCACAGATCATGAATGCATTGGAAGCTGATCTTTTGTCATAGGATGTATCCCATGTCCCTTCAATCCTCAAGGTATAAGGGTTTAGCTGACTAATGACTATTTTACCATTATTTTGTTCCGTTGCATAGATCACCCAAAGACCGTTCTCATCAACAGCCAGGTCTATATCAGATTTGCCTCCCCATCTATAAGGGGATGTATCGTGATAGTTGGCATTAGCAATGATAGCTTCCCCACTTTTTATTCTTGTCCGTAGATCAAATTTGACAATGTTCCTTGTTCTTTCTTTGTTGAAGAATAAAGCCCCATCGTACACCACAAACCCTGTGCCATCCACTCTGTGTGGGAGCTTGTAAGTTGTAGTTGGCCTTCCAGCAATGAAATCATCTTTGGAAGAATATTCTGTCAGAGTGTCAGTTCTGTATGGTGTCCATGGCATGTAGTAAATCTTGTCAGAAGCCTGCAGTGGATCCTTACACCAGGCTCCTGACTGGTGATCAGATTCAAATAAATGTTCACTCTGGTATACTCCTTTTAGTAGTCCAGGGCAAAGGAAAACTGAAGGGAAGGAAGAGGTTAAAAGTAAAATTGATTATCAAATAGAAGACTTTTTCTTGGCACTTAGACATTTATAACTCAAGTTCCAGGACAAGAACTAAAAATATCAGTCTTCTCCTCACTCTGAAAATACATGAACGGTGCTCTGCACTAAAAAGGTTATAAGGGGAAATTTATAGGGATTATAAATTTTAACTTTGACATGACATATACAACATATACTGCTATAAAACCAGAAAAAGCAACTAAAAAGACATTTAAACTGTATTTCAGAGAAATCATTCTTATGGTGTGCAGTTTAAATATTAAAAAGGGCTGGGGAATTGCCACATAAATACATTCAGAATGAATCCATAGCAAATAATAAACAATTAAAAGAATGTGTCCTGAGGAAGGAAAAAAATAGTAGCAATAAAAAGGAAAAAGCGAAATGCAATACAGGAAGACTAAGTTAAAACATTAAAATGTCCTCTGAAATTCATAAAAATAAAAACATTACTTAAGCAATTCATAACTGCCAAGACTGACCTGCTGAGATCTTCCATTCCACAGATCTTGTAACTATTATTTCCCTCCAATACCAAAATATGGTTTTAGATACTGTATAATTCCATTTCTTTTTAAGAAACATTTTTAAATGCCAACTTTGCTACATGATTAACTATTGTACAGGTAGTCCTTGACTTATAGCCATTCGTTTAGCAATCACTCAAAGTTACAATGGCCTTGAAAAAAGTAATTTAGGATCAGTCCTTGCACCTTTAAGTACCACAGCATTCTGATAGTCACATGATCAAAATTTGCACACTTGGCAATGATGGTTGCAGTGGCCCAGGGTCATGTGATCATCATTTGCGACTTTCCCAACCAGCTTCAACCAGCAAAATCAATGGGGAAAACTAAGTTTGCTTAGTGACCACAATTGTAGTGATTTGCTTAACAACCATGACAAAAAGCTCATAAAATTGGGTGTAGCTCACTTAACTGCCTTGCTTAGCAATGGAAATTTTGGTCCCAGTTGTGGTCATAAGTTGAGAACTACCTGTACTTAAATTTTCAGAATGTAATCCATTGCATTATAATATTATTGTATTTTTGGTTCATATAAGGTCTATTTTTTGTATACAGTTATTACATTAAGTTCTGTACCCATTATCCCAGCAAAAATGGAAATAGTCAAAATAGTGTAATGCACAGAATTCCCCTATCCTGTCTAAAGCTAAGCCAAAAAGGGTATGACACGAAATTTGTGTTTGCATTTAATATGTTGGTTTATAAAAATACGAACTGTTGTGGTCAGCCAGCAGCCTGTGGAGCTGGCAGTGGAGTCGGACAGCGATGAGGCTGAAGAAGAACATGGGCCAGTCCTGGAGGCTGGGGAAGACCCGGATGAGGGCTCTGCATCGGAGGCAGAGATGGGGCCAGGGTCATCGGGGAGTGATGTGCGAATTCCAGAGACTCCAGAGACTGATAGGAGTGAGGCAAGGAACAGGAGGAGCCTGTTCCTAACACACACATGAGAAGGGCTGCCAGAAGGCAAGAGCAGCTCAAGCAAAGATGACAACTTGGGAGTAGGGCCAAGAGATGACTGGCCCCTCCCATAAGGCTTAAAAGAGACCAGCAACGGCATTTGGGCTTTGCCGGAAAACAACGTTGGTAGCTTCGTCTTCTTCTTCATCTACGTCTTGTATTTATTTTTGTATCTGTGACTTCTGAACATTTGCCAAGAAAGGCCTTTGGCAGTTTGCCTAATTGGATCAAGGTTTGCGATAGGACTGAGGAATTTGTATTGGGAGGAATTTGTTTTAATTTAGTTGAACGACGCTGGGAATGAAATAATTCTCAGCTGTTCGAATAAAGTTTGTTTGTTTTTTCACTGAGTGATTTTCCTACTACTTACTTGGGCCTGGGTCACAACACATCAACATCAGCTGGGATGTGTGTATCAATTAAAGGAAAATAACAGGTATGGCCTGCAAATCCTTTCCTCTCCTGTTTTGGTCCTTAGGACAATCCTTATACTGGATGGTGTTTGCAACTGAAGCAGAAGGGGAATTTTCTTACAGCATTAATCCATCTTCAAAAATTTGCTACTGGCACCTGAGCCTGGAGAGCTCTCAATTATTATTTTTACATGACATTCAAAGAATGAATGTGGCATCATCTTGGATTGGAAGGACAAAAGCAAAGCATGAGCAGAAGAAGTGTTCCCACATAAACTGTATAGCAGAGCCTTATCTATTGAGGCCAACCTCTCACTAAAGCTCAGCTTGACATTAAGACTGGCATTTCAAAAACAATTGTATGTTAATATTGAAACTGAGATGCCAAGACTTTTGTAAGCGATCTGACCTCAGCAACAGCCATGGCTGAAAAATAAGGCAGAGAAGGAAGTAGGATAGAAACTTTACTCGGAATGTCTATGTCAATATTCCAATTCTAAGTCAGCTCCATTTAGAAACTGGCAACAGATGCTGACCTCTTTGGTGCTTTTCCAGCCTTTCCCACTAACCAACTCCCAATTGACATACAAGGCACCCATTTTACCCTCTAGAGTTCCTGAGGGCAGCCCTGTTCCTGCGTATTGTGTTTGGCCCTCAAGCTAATCAGACTCGCACATCCCTGGAATTGCAGTTCCCTGGGGAAAAAGGGTTGGTTACTTGGTTTGCCAGAGACCATTTGGGGGTGGGGGGGAATGTTTCACATACTCTATGTTGTCTTCTGAGGTGAAAAAACGGAGGGGAAATGACAGCTCTGTCTCTTCCTTTTGCAGCTAGTATAGTGAACTTTGGATTTCTTTCTATTTGGAAATGATTCCCTCCAAATGCCTAGTTTCTTCCAACAGTAATTTTCATCCTACGCCTACTTGCTCTGAACCTTAATTCTAAGTAAATAATGTAGTATTTAGTTAAGTGTAGGGAGGAGGTGGTGGTGGTGTTTAAACCAGGCTTTCCTAATTTGCTTTACTTCTGCTACCTTGTGATTGGCTCAAGGAATCAGAAGACATCTTTTAATCCTATATAGGACCTTAGATCAGTTGTGTCCAACCTATGGCCCAAGGGCCACATATGGCCCTGGACCACTAAAAATGTAGCCCCACAAGATTGTAAATTTTTAACATTATTAAATGATTATTAGTTATATTTTCTATGTGGGTCAAGACAATTCCTCTTTACTCAAAATAGCCCAGGCAAGCCAAAAGTTTGGACAGCCATGCCTTAGATTAAAAACTTAAGAGTCAGATTGAATTTCCAAGGATCCCTGAGTATTTGTGCTTTGTCCCTCAAAAGAAGAATGACTGAAATGCAATAGCAGCTCTAAGTAGGAACAGAACTTTCAGCTTTCATGCTACCATTTGGAAAGTTACCGTCTCTTTCTTTCAATCTTTTAAAAAAAATATAATTTCAAAGAAAGATGTATTCCCTTTCCTTCTACAGTAGTATTCCTTTGCACTGGGACTATAGGAGCACCTTCACCCAACACTCTCTATAGCTTCATGATTACTTTTGAATATCACTTTCTTTTGGGAACTGAGTTTTGATTCTCAGAACTTTCATTTCTGACTCTGCAACCTCTTTTTTTCTCCTTTACAGAACATCAGAAAAATCTGCACAGTTGATATACTAAAAACATGAGTAGAAAAGTTCCCTAGCAATTTATTTCCTTTTGTGTGGATGGGGTTGACAGAAACACTGATGCTGTGGAAGTGCCCTAAAGGATCCCTCTAAAAATCAAATACTGAACACTTTGGACTGTCACTAAAAGATATCACTATGAATACATTTAAAATGGGAGTGTCTGAACTGATTACTAAGATAATTTATTTTTATATTAGTTCTTTTCAAGTTATGATTATAAATAGGCATACTTTCCTCATCCCCTTTTCTGTAATCTTAACCATAGGCATTCCCAGGCATAGTAAATACCAGACCTTTGAACTGAGCAAATTTTAGGGGAAACAAGTCCCTTTGTTTTTGCATTGAAAATGGAATGAGGTATAAAAGATGTATTTTTTAAATGATAGCTGCAAGTGCCCACGCAAGGGCATTTTTGTATTCAATGAAATAAATTTATACTCAGATGAAAATTAAGAAATACTCTTAGCTAGTTATTGTGCATCTGCTTGGTTAGTTCTTGAAGGTTGAAAAAAATTGCAGGAGTGAAGGGTAAGAAGCTGGAGTGGCACCGTGTGTTTGTGTGCGTGCATGTGCGTAATGCTCCTCCGAGGAGCCTGGCCCAGGTCACCTCTACCATGATGAAAAAGCTAGTGTACAATCCACTTGTGATTTCTCAGTTAACTGGATGATGCTGGAACTGCCATAAGGAACATGGACTGCCCCAGCCTCTTCAAAAGAAGCTGTGAGCATGCTGCTATTTAAGAGCCAGGCAGCATTCAAGTTTAATAAATTATTATTAATAGTGCAGTTTGAAAATTTAAAATAATTATAGCATGTTACCCTCACCCGGCACTTTTGAATTAAAGTCATTTTCTCTCAATAACTTTTAATCCCATTCACTTTATGAACAAATTGGGATGAAGAAGTTAGCACAATGGTTCCCCTCCTATTTGGATAGCTAATTCCAAATGTGGCATTGAGGAGATAATTGTTTATTTCAAGGAAATTATGAAATGGGTTCCTCCGGACTTTATTTCCTGAGCTTTTAAATATGCATATTATTATCAATATGCTGACATCCAGTCCTCCTTTCTTAATACAAATAAGGCAATTGATATTCAGAAGCAGAATAAAGAATCGATTAAAGAGCTAATAAACTAAGATTCAGTCTAGACAAAACAGCATTAAAGGATGTATCCTGAAGAATCATTTGGGCCTTCAAAAATTTATAGGTATCTCAATCTGCTCTCACCAAAGAAGGGAAGTCACAAAAGAGATGATGGCCTGTTTCTAAAATGCCTTTGTCTTGCATCTATATTGTTTTATTTTTAGTACTCTCTATTGCCAGCATTTAAAAACAATTTTAGTGGTTTTAGACCTTTTTTTATGGCCTCCTTCAATAGTGTGAGTTTATAGATACATTTAATGTTATTTCTTTTTATTGTTGCTAGTGATTTTGCACTGACGATTCCTATGCTTTCTTTCATATTGCTTCATTTTCCTTAATATAATTTCAACTGATTATTCATTGCCCTGAGAACTGCAAGGGTCAGTTTCAAACAATAATAAATAAATGAGTAAAATAAGCAAGTAAGTGCATAAATAAATTCATTATTAAATAAGTGATACTGTACTATTATATTTTTCATGGTTTTGATAATGCAATCTTCAACATCAAAATATGTAATAAGTATATCAATCAACTTTATCCTAGAGCTTCAGAAATCTATATTAAGTTTGTATAGTATACACTCAAATGCAGAAATACATGTTCCCTATGTACTTATAGATCCAAACTCTCCCAAAAGTGGGGGCCTTGGATCAAGTGAACACAGATAGTAAGCTGGAGAGAATAAACTATGCAGTGTGGTCTTGATCCTTTGCTCTCTGTTCAACTGTACTAGGCATCAAACCAAATACAGTACAGAAAAATTAGCTTTTCAATTTTTTGACAAGAACTATTCAAACCCTTTCATTCAATTTATACTTTGAAGCTATAGCTTGTACACACTCAAACAGATATACCACTGAAGTCCAAAAAGTTACTTATAAGTAGGCATGCATGAGATTGTACCTTTTAATGTTTAATATTAAATATTATACAAAAACAATTTTCAATACTACAGTATGTGAGTAAACTTGCAAATTATTTCATATGCTTCCCATAAATTGTGAGGAAGCAGAAGGAATACATTATAATTGTTAAAACAATCTGTAGGAAAGAAGAATGGTACTATTAAACATTTCTTGCAAAAAGATGACATGTTAGTATTAAATAGCAGCCACTCCTTCCCTGACCAAATCTTTAATAAAAGAGATTAAAGTGGTGTAGGTTAATGATGAAAGAGCTTCAACTAACATTCAAGCATTTAACATTTTATCCCAGAATTGCTTAGAATGAGTATATGTATAAAACAGGTGAAAGCTATTTAATTACCTTTTTGTTCCACTTCTATTGAAGAGAAAGAAGAAAAGCAAGAAAGAGAAAAAGAAAATAGATTAATGGTACTGTACTGAGCAGACATCTTTGCTGTTGCATTGAAGTTTTAGCCTCTGGTTCATTTTCAGTTACAGTTTGTGAACATGATGTATCTAAGATCTAAGGTCTTTAAATTAAAAAAAAGTACATTACAGTGTTAAAAGGCATGCAGCATCATTTCCAAGAAGCCATTAACACCATTATAAAACTTTTATTAATTTTAATGTGAAAAGTTTTAGGATCCTATAATGACTGAAAATCCTTAATTACATTAATTCCAGGAATTGTCTCCAAATGAGAATATATTCCCGAAAAGATGTCATAGCCTAAAACCTCCAATAGCATTACATTAGTAAACAACACATTTCTTCCAGCATTTTAATCAGAAAAAAAAACAATATATCAAACACAATATTATATGATAAAAACTTCAGCTTTTTATTAATGAATTCATCAATGATATACTTTTTTAAAAACTGCCCATCAATTAAACAATATAAAAATAATGGTTTATAAATGCATTAAGTAATTGCTTTCTTAATGGTACACTGTTTTCAAAAACTAATAACAGGAATTGATTTAGAAAAAGCAAAAAGCACAAATACAATATCATTTAAAAGATTTTAACAGGTTTTGGATTGTTGCAGACATTAAAAGGCTTTCTATCCAATGTCAAAATTAAAACGTAAGGATGGAAAAATAGCACTAGATAGTCCTATATTAAAACAACAAAGGAAAACTTCTGAGCTCATATTTAAAGAATGCCCATTTTCTCTATCTGTAATCATAGTGAACATACAGGCAGATAAAGTCACAAATAATTCTTGTTCGAAAACAGGGAAGTGTGTTAAAAACAAGGAATTGTGACACTCAGCAACTGGCCTGGAGTTTGTTTATTAATATCCTGCATTTATTATATTTAAAAATCATATCCAGCACAACTTCTTCCTCCTATTTTCCCCACAACAACCCTGTGAGGTGAGTTGGGCTGAGAGAGTATGACTGGCCCAAGGTCAAGCTGGCCTGGAGTTCTTGGATGATAAGCCCTGGCCAAGAATATTAGATAAGTATTTACCCAATTGTAGTTTGGAATACTAAGCAGTAGGAGAGAAGTGTGTGTGTGTGGGGGCACTCTATTCTAAGAACCAAATGGGAAATTGGAGACCAAAGAAATGCTTCCAAACACATTTGTCTTCAACATCCTCTCTCTCCATTCCCAGTTAGCAACCCTGTAAAGAGCCAGTTTGGAGTAAAGCAGGGGTGTCAAACTCGCAATGACACGTCGTCACGGGACGTATTGCAACTTTTTCCCACTTTGCTAAACCAGGGGTGGTGGTGGCAAGTGTGTGATGCATCTGGCCCATGGGCCGTGAGTTTGACACCCCTGGTGTAAAGCATCAGGATAGAAACAAGGAGACCTGAGTTCTAGTCCCATCTGAGGCATGAAGCTAGCTGGGTGACTTTGGGCTAGTCAGTTTCTCTCAGCCCTGGGAAAGAGGCAAAGGCACTTCTGAAAACCCTGGGAAGAAAACAGCAGGGACCTACCCAGGAGATCTCTGAGAATTTGAGATCAATCGGACACGAATGGAAGGGGGAAAAAAAGAAAAGAAAAAGAAACTCCCAAAGGCAGCTAAATACTGTGAACGTAATACAGAATGCTGAGAGGAAATCTAACAACAGAATTTTAAAGCGACAGGCTATTTAACCAGGGAAGGCAGCAAGAACTGAGAACATGAGAGCTTTGATAGATTACATCACAATGAGTGCCTGGGATTATCCAATTAGATGTAATTGGAAGACTGGGAGTTAGTACTCACTGTTACAGCTAACAAGCATGCATAGAGATTGTTATGAAAGCACACTTGGGACCGGACTGTGTTCTGCATTTTTTGATTCAGAAGTCTCCTTTCCCTTCATTAGTGTATAAAACAAAATTCATTTTCTTAGCAGGTCACTAGAAGACAGGACACGAAGGAAGTAGATATGGCATATATATAATCATCATTCCTCCTCGGGTCTTGTTGCCTATGTTTACTTTGTTTACTTATATTTACTTTCTCAGTGCATTATTTCTTCTTCCCATATATGCAACTGCCGAATCCCTAGTATTACAAGCAGCTTAACTAAACATCTAGAAAGCTAGTAAGAAGTACAAATATTTAAAATGAGTCAGGTTCCGTACATCATTCTGTCTGGGAAAGAATGATATTTTTTTATTTTAATCCTGATTTTTTTCCTCATACCTACTAAATATTTTAGTCCCATATGTTAAATAGGTCTTCTACTATAGTTACAGTGCATTGATAAAAGTGGAGTACAAAAATGAATGATAATTTTTGATTTGTATATTGGTTGGTAAACTGTAAATTATATTTTGTTAATATATTTGTTAAGTGAGTTTTGTGAACCCTTGCAGTTGTTAAATTAGTAGCAATAGCACTTAGACTTATATACTGCTTCATAGTGCTTTACAGCCCTCTCTAAGCAGTTTACAACATCAGCACATTGCCCCCAACAATCTGGGTCCTCATTTTACTGACCTTGGAAGAATAGAAGGCTGAGTCAACCTTGAGTCAGTCAGAATCGAACTCCTGGCAGTCAGCAGTGAATTAGCCTGAGTGAATCTGGCTACCCCACTGACTTTGCTTGTCAGAAGGTCTCAAAAGATGGTCACATGACCCTGGGACACTGCAACCATCATAAATATGAGCCAGTTGTCAAGCATCTGAATGTAAATCATGTGGTCATGGGGATGATGCAATGGTCATAAGTGTGAAAATTTGTCATAAGTCACTTTTTTCAGTGCTGTTATAATTTAAAACAGACACTAAACAAACCACTCTAAGTCGAGGACTACCTGTACTGTATTAAAAATACAAATCAAATGATGGTGCAAATCAAATGATTTTCTTTTCCATTAATTCCTGAAGTTCCCCACCGAAAAAAAGTCTTGCAATCCATGTAGATTGTCCTGCAACTCAAAAGTTCAATTCTTCTTTTAATATATCAGGTATCTTTTCATTTAGAAAAGACAAAACAGACTCCACCACTTTCTAAAAGTGGATTCTCATTTACTGCTTCACAGAATGCCTGCATATACGTACGCAGATAGTCCTCGATTTATTAACATTTGCTTAGTGAATGTTTGGAGGTACAACAGACCTCCCCAAGGCTACTTACAACTCAGTTCCAATGTTCTGATGGTTGCCCACCCCACCCCAGTCATGCATGCTGGACTCTTGGCAACAACCTTCATTTATGGATGTTTGCAGTATATCTGGCACTTTTATGATATTTTGCTGAAAATCAGGATCCATTTACATCTTTTACCAAAAATGTCTATAGCAAACAATGGATTTGCTTTACAACTGCAGCATTTGCTTTTGTACTGCTGCAAAAAAAGTCATAAAATTGGATCAGTCACATGAATGATCAGCTTTATGACTGTCACAACTTATGACCATAATAGGCAGGCTCAATTATGGTTGTAATTTGAGGACTACCTCTACACACAATTACACTTATACAGAGTAGTGGAGGATACATATCTTCCTGCTCATCATGAAAAACTTTAGAACACAGAACACAGAATAACAAGAATAGAATAACAGAATAGAATGACAGTGACATGATGGAAGAAATTTTGCTGGCCAAGTATCTGATTATTATCAGATATTGTATATACAATAATTTACTACAAAATGGGTTTGTTCAAGAGATTGAACCCTATTGGGGTGGATTACAATTATGTATAGGAAGAAAACTGTCTAATGTGTTCATTATATTTGCTCCTTTTCAGAAATCTTCAGAAAGATACTAATAACAACAGCAACAACCATTTGTAGTTTAATCTAGCTTTCAAATTCCACTCGTTACAAAGAAAACTAGTTTGTATCATTGATGGTGAATTTGAACTATGTGCTCTGAGGTACTTCTTTAAAAAAAGATAGGAATGGTTACATATTTAACAATAGTTAAATATTTAAATAAGTTTGTTAGCCAGATGAGGAAACTCTCAGATCCCCTAGTTATTGGAGCAGAGCATAGAACATTCACAAATAGGTCTAGAGACAGAAATGTGACCAAACCAAAATTACAAAAAAGGACTTCCGGTTGCAGCTGAGGCGAGAACGGCTGAAAAATAGTGGTCTCTGTTGAGCCCCACAAAAATCCAGCCGGTAACTGCTGCCGGGAGACCTTTCGGGGTCATAGCCTCCTTGTAGGGGAGGTGAAGGAAGGAGAGGTGCTTCGCTGGACATGAGGAATCTGCAAATTCCTCATTAGGTCCGAAGCAAGCTCTCCCAAATAGCAGCAGGCACAACAGTCACAAAGCCAGGACAATCGGTACCCAAGATTGTGCAGGAGCGGTGTATGGACAGAACATTGAAACTGGGTGAGATAATTACCAACTTTTACTCTAATGACTTGCAGTAACAAAAAGAATATAAAAAGAAAACTCCTAAACTATAAATAGCGGCAAATTAATACAAGGAGAAAAAAACAACAACCGGAAATGAAAGGGCAGAAAAAGCCCAAGAGAAGTTATAAAATACAGAAAGCTTGGAAAAAAGCCAAAATAATTTGAAAGCGATTTTAGGGAGAAATTACTTGTTTATTTGAATGTTTAAACCTCCTGGATTTATTTGATTATCAATTGTTTTGACAGATTGCTTAATGTTGGATTTGGGAATAAGAGAGCCATCTACTGGAGAAAGAGAAGTATTGCAACGCTAAAACTGCAGTATATTCAATGAAAGCTAATCTAATACATACAAAGACTAATACACAGAATAGAAGCAACAATATCTGGTGAATGGCCTGACCTTGACTCTGTTGTTAGAAGACAACTGGAAAATCTGAGAACATTCAAAGGTGGGTTTTTTTTTCCTTTTGAAGAGTTATAAAAGGAACTCATTTGCAAACAACCAAACTTCATTAAAATTGTTGATTGGATTATGGATTGGAAAGATTGGAGAAATTTAGTGGATTAATTTGGACTAATTTGGACTTGGGCTATTAATGTTATTTAATATAATATTCTATGAGGCAAAAGAAGAAAAGGGTCAGAAGAAAAGAGAGAACAAAGAAATAAGACTGTAAAATTTGGACAATTGGGAGATATATAATTGGGGAACGATAAGGCTCTAAACTATTATGAAATAAAATGTGCGGTTTTGGAGGTATAATTATGGGATTGGTGTAATTTGATTAAGCAGGAGTTTCTTAAATATCGAGCTATTGGAATAATAGAAAGATACTTTATATAATTTGTATTAAATTACTATAAAATGGATTTAGAGATGTTTGAAGAAATATTGTTTATGTTAAAAAATATGCATGAATTCTTAAGAGATGACAAAGAGACAAAGGGATTGTTTAAAGATACAGAAATGAACGTAGAAGCTACTCAACAACTGGGGAAAAAAGAGGAACATGATACTCAAGAAATAGATGAGAAATTAGAAAAAATGGGAAGGGGAAAATAAAAATGAGAAGCAAGAAGTTAAGAATAAAGAGGAGAAAAGATTAATAAGTAGAAGACAATTACATAATCTCTCAATTTATAATGGTATAGAGAGAAAAGAGAAAAATCTCTTTAAAAAAAAACAAAAGGAAGTTTTGTGGATGGATGTTCAAACAATACAACAGAAAGAGACAAAAGGCACCCAGAAGGGAAAGATTAGTAGACACAAAAAAATCAAAAAGAGATACAAGATTCCAAGAGAGAGATAAAAGGCTGACCAAAAAATCAATAGATGATGGAATTTTATAAAGATCAAGAGATGATGAGAAAATATATTAATAAAATGGGAAAATACCATAACCCCAATATGTTTAGGCTAGTAGATGGTAAATTAAGAGTAGGCAATTTAACTATACTATTAATGTTAACAGTGTATTAAAAATATTGTGAATTTAAAATATTAACGATTAGAAGTGGTGGGAATTTTTAGATATACTCCCGTGATGGATTGAATATTGTTAATAATTGGTGTTATTAGTAATTCTATATATTTGGAATATTGATGCTATGGTGGAATAATGAGTGATTTTTAAAATATGGAAGGATAACATTTACTAAGGGATAACAAACACAGATC
>JANHZT010008290.1:38995-51168 GCA_032468215.1 Stegonotus admiraltiensis | reverse complement strand
TTTGTATGCTTCCTTTATTCTAATTGTACACCGCCCTGAGTCCTATTGGAGAAAGGCGGTATAAAAATCAAATAAATCAAATAAATAAATAAATTTTCTGGAGCTCAAAAATAGATAAAAATGGAGAAAGTGCTGAAGAAGTAAACAACAGTTTTAATCCCAGGCAGAAAAGCAATGAAAGACTTAGACACGATCATGAAGGATATTTCTACGATTATGCAAAGCTTTAAGAGAATGCTTTGATACACAGAGCTCTGAATGAAGCACTGCTTTGCAATCTGAGAGTAAGTTGAGAGGGGCTTGTTGGAGAAGGCTCAAAGGAGATTTTTCCCAAAGTGCTGGCTGAGGGTTTCCTAAGGGTAGCTCTAAACCTCCTCATATACATAATAACCGTGAAGTTGGGCAGCAACACCATGGACTTTGGGGGATGATCCATGCAAGGCCATGTACAAGGACTCTGTCAAGCTCTTGGGAAGACTATATGGTATCCCAGAGCTGTCAGTCCTTTGTGGCTGATCAGGAAGCCATGTCCTGTAGATCAGTACTATTTTTATTGTAAAACTGTAGTAACGTAATTCCCTCCCTCCTTTTATCTTCATGAGAATGAGAGGGGCTAGTTACATTCCTGCCCCGATTCAGTCCTGTTTTAATCTCACGTCAGTCTTAGTAATAACTCTCCCTCCTCTTCCTCAAGGCCCTTCCCTCTTCCCTCTAGTAGTAAGCCACTGGTGACTTTAAGCTTGCTGCTTACATTGCAGCTACTTGTCAAGCATGCCACAACTTTCCAATTCACATCCAGGGTGTTTTGGAGTAGGTGACTGTGGTACAAATTGTGACACAGATGCTGCTGTATCCTTGAGGGAAGATGCACCACTACAGCTGCTCATAATAGGCTGTCCAGGATCTTTGCTATCCCAGCCTGGGCTACCAAAAGTTCTGAGTCCCCTCATTGTTGGCACCTCCTTTGTGCCTGCAATCCAAGCAAGTTAAGGAAACAGCTGAGCATGCCTTAAAACCTCTGATTCACACTGCCAAAATTCTCAACAGGCTGTTCATGGTTTCTGGCCAGGATATCTGGCAAATAAATACATCTGGGACAGGGTGGGAGGTGAGCCTTGAAGTCCTGCTTAGGAGCTTCATGCAAAACAATTTGAGACCACCTGAATCATTTCACTGAAGCAAAATGCATAATCTCTTAGCATCTTCCAAGTGAACAAGGTCACCTAAATGGCCCAAAGCACCTTTCTGAAATAAATTTTAGTCATTCAGCACAAGCTGACTGCAGCACACGGTGAAACAAATATGGTGTCAAATCTCATATGACCTAATTCATGTGAAAGACATTAATTCCTGAGGGCCCTGCAACTTACAAATTAATAGATTGGAGAATACAGTTAAGACCTCTGCTTACACTTTGTTTGCATGTTATCTGATTTCCCTCACAATGCATCTCTGCACTCCATTGTCCAAGTTGAACTCCACTGCTTCTTTTTTCACATACTCCCTTATATACACTCTACTTCCTCCATATTTTATTTCCAACTAAGCTGGATTCTCTGAGATTTACTCAACATCTTCTTCTTCTACAGCAGGGGTGTCAAACTCACATCGTCATGATGGCATCACGTGACTTTTCGCAACTTTTTCCCCCTTCGCTAAACTGGGCATGGGTGTGGCCAGCACATGACGCATCCGGCCCCCAGGCCACGAGTTTGACAGCCCTGTTCTACAGCCACATCCCTGCCATATATAAATACAGCCCAGTCTTAGTACTCCTTTCCATGCAGAAAAATGCCGGTCATCCCATATTCCAACTTCCATTAATCCAGTTAAAAGAAATAAAGTCACACATTCTTCCTCATGTCTCGCACAGTCCTTTTCCACATGCAATTAATTTTCTCCACATGCTCTTTTATTATATTCCCCTTTGTATATTTGGCCTTTATTAATGCAGAGAAGCAAATCATAACGTTCCAATAACAAAACTTAAAATACAGATATTGAATTCAACTATTCCAAAAGCATACGTACTTTCATATATAATATTTATTTAAAATTGTCTGC
Organism: Stegonotus admiraltiensis; assembly: GCA_032468215.1. NCBI lineage: Eukaryota > Metazoa > Chordata > Lepidosauria > Squamata > Colubridae > Stegonotus > Stegonotus admiraltiensis. Next base: position 49,104 of record JANHZT010008290.1, on the reverse strand, counting down.
CTGGAAATTCATATTATGGGAAAAAAATATGATTCTATGTGCTCAAAGACCTTTTTCCACATCTCCTGTAAAAAAAACAAGACATACAAACAAAACCAAGTGAATACTTCAATCTTGTACACTAACTAGGAATGCACAAAGCACCACCAAATAAAAGTTGCTAATTCAACTTTTGAATTAATTTCCAAAACATGAAGGTGCTCATAGCCTGCTCTGTTACATTTTCTAAACGCCATTCATAAGTAGGTCTACCAACCTGCTTTTTCTATCAATGGCTAACAGTCATGAATGCAATATTGAAAATAATCCTAGAACAAGGATGCACATGGCTGCCGAACACTTCAAAGGTGTGTTATAATCCTCCCTCCCTCCTTTGCACACCCTGATTCCTTAACCCCACCCTTTGCCCCACATTGCCCTCCAATCCTCACTCTTTCTTATTTATATATTACCATTGTTGGCTAAACTAATTGATCACCTGTGATTCTTTCATTCAAAGAAAGCAAATCAAAAGCATAGCTATGCTATCTTGTAAGAGTGTCCCTAGAATCTATTTTCTTTCCTATGATTAATACAGTTCACATTTAACTCCATAAAAAGAAACAAACAAATATTTGATCATTCAAATATTGATTGATTCCATTACAGTCAGCAGCCAAAGCCAAATGAAGGCAAATACCATTGAAAATATATTTATAGTAGTCATTATCCCAAAATCTATTTGTAGCACTGCAAAGCAATCTCTTCAATCCACCTAATATAGCATAAATCCTATACATGCTAACTCAGAAGAAAACTTCAATTTTTTAATGTGGCTTATTCTCAAGCAACTGTCAATAAGATTGTTGCCTGATTTAAATATAATCAATGTTTTCTTTAAAAGAAGTATCCTTCTATCTAGAAAGCATTTACAAAAAGGAATGGCTGCATCATATCACTAAGTGTACTCTGAATTCCTTCCTGCATATTTCAGTGTGGTTTTTGTTCTAAAGCACAGTGGCAAAAATGAGACAGCCTAACCATCACTTTAAATTTAGCAATTCCTACACATTGACACATCTCTTGCCTGAATGATTGCAAAAGTCTATGGCAGGGCTTCCTTTGTCCTCATTTCAAGTACTGGTGTTGGTCCAGAACTTAGCAGTACGCACTCTCCCTCTGCAGAGCTTTATAGGTAGTCAGTTCGAATTAACAACCTGTGAAAAAGTCAGTTACATCCTAAATTCAAATATATGACCATTGATCCATCACCATGGTCAATTCAGGAGGTTGGCAAGTGTCCCACATTTATGACCGGTTGCAGCATCCTACGGTCATGTAATCATGATTTGCAACATTTTTTTGCTGTTTTTCAGGATTTGCACTTAAGACCATAGTGACTTGACTTACAACAGTACTAAAAATAGGTCTTGTTGTGTGGTGGCTTACAACTGCAATGATTTACAAACGAAATTCCAGTTCTAATTTTGGCCATAAGTCAAGAACTATCTGTATACCAGTTCTGCCTTATAAACAGAGCTCAATTCAAGCTTTTAGTGCTACTGTTTTAGGTCTTGGGTTACTCATTGTCCCAGTTCCTGTCTTGTCATGATCCTGTTTTGCATGTTCCACCATCACATTTTTATGCATTTTAGGATCTAGGTCCTCAATGATAAAATACTCTTTATCTCTATTCCAGATCTTCACATTCTTGGGTGCATTGAAGATGGATTTAAAACTATTTCTTCAATAAAACAAACTAGTTGGTGGAAATGGTTGTAAGCAGATTTTGAGTGTGACAGAAAGGCGGCTTATTTTAAATCTTATAAGATGGTAAGTAGGTGGAGATTTTGTAGATGTGCAGCATTATTTTCATTGTGATTATAAATATAAATTGGCATATATTGATTTTATTCTTTGTTAATTGTTTTCATTATGGTTGGAAAGTGACCCAGTGGGGGTGTATTTTTAAAAAATGTTTTGTTTGTTGGGATGTACCCCAGAGAATGCCGCTTCCTCTTCTGAGATATGGTTGAAACACTGAGACAAAAGTCCTTGAGGCAGAGAGATTGAGCATGACTCTGAAGAATAATTAAAGTAATAATTTAAACATGATTGCACTGGTATTATACCTCCCTTATGATTTTGTTTATATTATTGCATTTTTGCTATGAACCAGTTAGAATTGGAACAATTCAGGTGGTAAAAAATCATTCCAATATATTTTTAAAAATGAGCAATAAACAAACAAACAAACAAACAAACAAACAAACAAACAAACAAACAGTGTCATCTACCAGTATAGTCTAATTCCAAATTTCTGGCTGACTTTCTACAGTGTTTTCACTGATGCTAAATGGTAAGAGTTGGTGGAATGAGGAAAGTCTCTAGAAAGTGAGTTATGGTAGGAGGTAATACCTAGTGAAGAAGGCAGTGAAGAACAAGAATAGAACAGGCAGGGTGAAGAAAACAGAATCAAAATGGGGAAGATATGCAAGTCCCTGATGACAAAACTGAACATAAATACTGCACATCATTAGACACCTGGTGAAATAGAGGAACAGGATATATTATCTGTGCATACAATTCTGTAGCAAAGAAGTAGGTTCCCTGGAGGAGCAGTTTGTGATGCCTTGAAATCTTTCACTACTATTTGCTGCCATGTCTGTGAAAATCCTTAGGGACCCCTCAATTTTGAAGGTGTGGTTTTTATCATGTATGATAGAACTCTTTGTCCTGCCCTGTCCAACTTTTAAATTTTTCGCTTGGTCTTTTCCTGTGTCTTGTAATGTGTATCCTGGATGCCAGCTCAAATCCAAGTGCAGCTTTTGGTCCAAGGGTTAAATACTCCTGATGTAAAGGAAGTGAGTGAGTATTGGGAATAATGTTACTCTATATGTGGAAAGGTGACATAACATAACAATGAGCTAAAACTTACAAAGATGACAATATTATTCACAGTATCACAATAGTCAATATACAATTTGACTATTACATCAATCAACGGAATCAATGGAAAAATAAAAAGTGAAATTAGACATCTGCAAAAGAAACATTAGTAACAGGAATCTTCAAAAATACAAGCTCCAATCACAACAAAGAGAGTATTTCTGGGTATTTTAAATATGTGCCTAATAGTAGTTAGTCAAGAAAGCAACCGGAGGACCAAAGAGTTTGGATATACCCCTGATCTGGTCCTGGAAATGGTGATTACAATGTAATTTAGATCATCACTACTATAGTCAGGATGTCTTTAAGTACTATCCCTATATTTTTCTCCCAAATAGTGCCAAGCCTGGCATCCACTATTCTGTTCCTATTCATTTAATTTTCTAGATGAATTATTTTTGTTAAACGTATTCTAGCTGTTTTGAATGCTAAGTCTGTTAACTGTGCCATTTAATGTTATGTCTTCTGCAAATTCATTCTATCTTTCACTAAAGTCATTATTCAAACTTTTGAAGAGTAGATGATATAGACCTCAACCTTGTGTCATCCCACTCAATAGTTCATTTCAATTTGGTAATGAAGCATTGATGAATATCTTTTGCATACAATTTTGCACCAGCTTTATAACTACTTACTTATGCTATGTAGTATGCACTGATAAAGGAAAATATTTGTAGGTCAGTATTGAAATAAGGGATCCTTGGTGCTCTCTGAGCTTGGTTGCTTTCTTGCAGATGTTTCATACCCAAATGATTTACAAGTTCTGGTTTCTTACATTAACTATCCTGCTCTTATCCTATTAATCTCAACTAACAGTAGCAAGGAAATAGCTGGTTCCTACTGTTTTACTAGGTTTCTGCTGGACTTTTGTTTAAACACAAATCTAATGTAAAAAATAGCAGTAGCAGCAATTACAACAATGCAGTTGTGATAATAGACATGGTTTTGTTCCAATCTCACTACGAAATAACCATCTTTTGTTAGATCAAGGTAAATTCTTTGAATATGGGTATTTACAACAAATCTTAAAATGGCTACTGAGTTCAGAAATATTCCAAGCTCAAAATGTTTTTCACAACACTAATAACCACTGCACTGTTTTCATGATGCTTATAGATCAATAGATCAATCAATATCAATAAAATATTTCCAAGAAATTATACTACAGCAACCAGTCTATAGTCTTCTCTATTCTCAGCTTTTAAAAGATTGGAACCACATTTTTTCCTCTGATCACTAACATATTACTTGGTTTCCAAAATTTATATATAAAAATAATGATACAAATTCACAAAATGTTCATCAGGCTTTTTCCTATATCCTAGGATACAATTAATCAGGCTCCACAGATTTGACTCATTCACTAGTTATTGACTAAACATATCTCTTTTAATCTCAAATTAGAATCCTGCTCCTTCTGTCTGTCCATCACAGATTCCCTGGGGGAACACAAATTCCCCTACAGAAGGGGGCTGAGCCAGAGAAATTGGCTATTTTTTATAATTATGAGTTAACATTTTGCTATCCTCATGAAGCAGCTGGTATATTATTTTTTTTCTTGCTTTTGTTGTTCTTAGTATTCTTCATTAATCTTTAGTCATTCTGAACTTTTGCTCTGCAATTCTTTATCTGTAAATTTCCTTAGTGATCTCTTTAGAATCACAGAGTTGGAAGGGGACATTGGGCTATCAAATACAACTCCCACTATTTAAAGCATTTAAAGATTGAAAGCATTAACCAGAGATGGTTGCCCCTTTTCTTGAGCACATTAAGTAAACAGGGGTTCATCATTAACTGGATAATTGGTTCTACCATCAAATTACTGCTAGACTGCTCCATTAAAATGCTTTCTTGTGATTTAAATTGATTGTCCCAATTTCATACGATAATAGAAAAGAGCCCTTATTTTTTGATATCCCTCCAAATATTCCCCAATTCTCTCCCAATTCAGTTTTCTCTTCATCTTACTAAATGTACCTTGCCTCCTTTGTCCTTTATCTGTTTGCTCTTTTCCATTTTCAATATTTATTAATCGTTTTGTACAGACACTCTGATTTTTTTTCTTTACCATTTTATTATTTTTATATAAAACTATTTGCTGCTTTGGTTTTAGTATTGCTTTAATTGAAGCACTCCAAACATCCTGAGCTCATTTACCCACTAGCTTCTACTATCATGAACTCCTAATTAGCTTTGTTTTGATGGAATTAATGTCAGCACTCTCAAAATCCAGGCTACTGAGCTGCGGTGCGGCAGTGGTTAGAATGCAGTACTGCAGGCTACTGCTGCTGACTGCTAGCTGCCTGCAATTTGGCAGATCAAATCTCACCAGGCTCAAGGTTTCCTCAGCCTTCCATCCTTCTGAGGTGGATAAAATGAGGACCCAGATTGTTGTGGGCAATAGGCTGACTCTGTAAACTGCTTAGAGAGGGCTGTAAAAGCACTGTGAAGTGGTATATAAGTCTAAGTGCTATTGCTACATGTTTGCCTGCACATTTTAGTTTTCTTTAAAATCAAGAACTTCAGCATTTTGTAGTCATGGTACCTTTATATAAGTGTTCTGCCCCAATTTAGGATTGGTTCTATATATCTTGACTGATATTATAACAACAGCTGCTTATGGTACTGAACTGATTTTTGATTTTACTTCAGGTTTACTAGAAACATTAGCAAAGTTATCTTCCCTTGAACTTCTATGGCATTGTAGATTTGTGGGTGATTCTTTTTTTTTGTTCATAGGAATTCCTGTCCCTATCTTACTGCTCAAATCATACTACACAGGTTCATTCCTGTAGAGTTTTGCCTCTTGTAAGTGAATTTTTTAAAAATAATTTAAAACTATAGTAGCTTGTTTTCTTGCAGGGAAAATTATTATTAGAAACAGGACAGACAATATGAATCAATAGGAATTCCTTGAGTTACTACAAATACCATCTATAATCAATATTGTCTTGTGGTTTGAGACATGGGGAATTTGTCCTTAGTGAGAGAAACAGAGACAATTTATTATTCTTCAGAAATAATAAAAAATAAATAGAAATCAGCTGAACTTTGTAAGAAGGGAAATACACTTTAACAGGCCTGTGGAATGTCTCTATTAGTGACTAAAGGATATATTTTATTCAAAAGGAATAGAAACAAAAGTTAGGAAACAGTTACACTTCTGCTCAGAAATCCAGTGAATTTATTTGGTTATACTGTAAAAAGACTCTGGGTTAAACTAGAATAAATAAAAGCAATGCCTTTGTTAGAATCCACAATGATTTGCCCAACCAAGATGCAAATTATTGCTTCTAAAAGCAAATTGAAAATCTCAAATATATATATGGAGAAATGGCTGACAGCGCTCAGTTGCCCCAATATTTGAGGGGAGAAAAGTTCTGCCAAGTAGGTCCTTCAAGGAAATATGTGGCTTATCTTTCTGCTCCAGAGACTGAAGTAAGAAGCAAAGGATCCCTGATTTGATTCTACTTAATAAAATATAATTAATTGAGGAAGCAAAAATAGTAAGAAGTGACCATTTAACTCTGAAATTTTTAATTTTAAGAGAAGCTAAAGCTAAGTGTAGTTTAAAAATGTATTTTGAAGAAAAGAGAATCAGAATGTTGATGTGAAGCTATTAGAAAAGAAAGTTCAAGATGGTTTTCAGTCTTTTAATTTGGGGGAAAAATGGAGAGAAACAGGAGAGACCAATGTAGCTATACCAGAAGAGAAGATCTGGAAAAAAAGGCATATATAGGAAATAGAAAGAGGGCTAGATCAACAAGGATTAATATAGAGATATATTCTGGAACTGGAGCAACAGTGGCAAGAAAGATAAATCTCAGAATGAATTGTAGTTTGTTTTTGAAAAACATTAAGAACAATAAATAGGAAAAAACCAGAAACGAATCAATATATCAGTTGCACAGGGAAGTGACAAAATGCTAAAAAGTAACAGGAAAAAAAGTGTTATTCAACTATTTTAGTTCAGTCTTTTCTTACACAGAGTTATGTGGTCTGACAGAAAACTGTAAAAAGTAGGATGAATGATGAAGAGGCATGACTGAAATGTTAAATAAATATGGTCAGTGAAAACCTGTTTCTGAGGCCAAATGAATTGCATCATACGTAGTTACTGAAGAAATTAGCTGTTGTCTGGATGAATCTTGATGTAATTGAATGAGAAGACTTCAGAATTAGTTGCAATTGTGAGATGGGCAGATATATCAATAAATTAATAAACAAATAAACGCAATGGTCAAAACACAAAAGCAAAAGCAAAAATACAAAGAATGCAGGGTTTAAAGAAGGAAGAATAAAAAACAGCAATAATGGAGGAATGGTTTGCTTATGGGTCCAACTCATGATGTTGGTTATGACTTTTAAGGCCCCTTAAACCATCTCACCTCATGAGATTCTGTCCCCCTCATTCCAGCTGAAGGGATATACTGCAGACCCGTCAATCAAGGAATTTCAGTGGGTTCAGGAGAAGGATTTTTTTCTGCTGTGGCTCCAGCTCTTTGGAACATCATGCCCCTCAAGGTGTGATCCATCCTCACCCTCCTGGCCTTCTGTAAGAACCTCAAAACCTGGTTCTGCTGATTGCCTTGGGACCTGATGGGGCATTCCACACTTAAGGTGGTTAGTGCACTAGGAAGTAGTTTCTACCCACCCCATTGCATTCTGGTGTTTAGCTATTTATCTTTTTCTTTACTTTACAATTCAGTATTTTGATGTTTGCTTTTATGTTTTAACCTGCCCAGAGTTACTTGATAGTGAGATAAGCAGCATACAAATAAATAAGATAAATAAATAGATTATGAAGGTGGCTGAGTTTGTAGAAGTGACCAAATTGACTTGTTTGATCAAGAAGGGAACTATAATTACTTTTATTAAAGACTGGAAACTGGGGGCTGGTTGCTGAGCATCCAAAATATGATTATGACTATGGGGGGGAAGGATAGCTGTCAGAACATCAAATCTGGATATTAAGTACCATTTTGGGGTGGGAGTCCATCATAAATTTCAACAGTTACTAAGTGACTGGTCATAAATTGAGGATTACCTCAACTTGTCTCACTTGGTTGACTTTGAGCCAGTCTGTTTTGCCATGTTTTGTAATGAATGCAACCTCCTGTCCTTATGAAGAAATGGAAGCCCTCTTTCCTAAGGACATTTCACAGCTTGACAGTACTGAAGGTCTTTCTACAATCAGTGAAGCATATACTGATTTCAAATCAAATCCAATATTTATGTTAAACACATGCTGATTTCTTTTTTTGTATTTTTTAAACTAATCTAGAGTGTATCAGCGGGTAGAGCAAGAAGGATGTCCTTATCAGAGAAATGAAGGAGTTGTTACCTAGGCCAGTGGTTCTCAACCTGTGGGTCGGGACCCCTTTGGGGGTCGAACGACCCTTTCACAGGGGTCGCCTAAGACCATTGGAAAACACATAATTTCATGGTCTTAGGAATAATTTTATGGTTGGGGGGTCACCACAACTTGAGGAACTGTATTAAAGGGTTGCGGCATTAGGAAGGTTGAGATCCACTGACCTAGGCAAAAGGAACTGAAGTGTCTTTTAAGTCCAGCAAAATAACTTTCAGAAACAGATTCCTTCCTGTCAGGCACAAGAAACCAAGAAGCCAGGACAGAGTTCAAAAGTACTGCATGTTTATTCCATTGAACCTATTCACAAGAATCTGATCTACTATTGGTCAATGCAAATTGATCCAGATAAGACCCAATGAACTTCAAAGGAGGCTGGACTTAAATCTCTTTCAGGGGTCTAGGGACTCCAGACTGAGGATGCATTTGACTTGTCTTCTAGCTCAGCCTGTTCATCTCCTACAATTCCTAATTCACTGAATTGTAGGAAGGAAGAGAAGGCAAAATAAGACTTGTAAGATTCTGCTACAATAGCTAATCTCAATAAAAATGGTTTTAGTCTTCCTGGGAATTCATTTCCTGGTCTGCTCCATCTACAATGTCTTGTTCCTTTGTCTTTTCTAAAGCCAGCTTCAACATCGGACATCTCCCTTTTCATTTATGGCTCTAATCAGTAGTGGGTTCCACTTACCTTTGCTACAGATTCGGGACTGTAAGTACGTGCAAGAGCTTTGTTTGTGTGTGGCGCTTCTGTGCATGTGCAGAACCTTTTGCGCATGTGCAGAGTGTCCATGATGACATCTGGGTGGGTGGGCGGAGCCTCCCGCCCCTGCCACTACCGGTTTGCTTGAACTGGGGCGAACTGGTAGAAACCCACCACTGGCTCTAATCTGTATTGGATGATCCTAAACCAATCCTAGTATTTTGCTAGTTTATCAAATTAAGGATATTGTACAATATTTTGCATAATAAATCTTTCTTTGGTATTGGTACACAGATCAATCACTTCCAATCAGTTGGTCATCGTGTTAACTGTGTACTGGAATTCTGTACACAGAGATGTTAACATCTAAGATGTCTTAGAAAATACTCCCTATAGCTCTAAGCAATAAAAGATTATGCTAAATCAGCACTCCAGTCATTAGTAAATCAGAAGGCTACAGAAATTGATGGAATATATACAGAAATATGGCAAGCAACAGAAGAAGAAACTTAGAAAGTTTCTAACCAAGCATGGCAGCAAATTTAAAGAAATCAGATGGTTTTTTCCAACAAAGAAGCATGGGCCAGATTTAAGCAATCTATGCAACAGAATCAACATTGATATAATGGCACATAATCAATAATCAAGCATCCATCCAAATTATTTATTTAATTAATTTATATGCCACCCATCTCACTGTCTAATGGCTCCTTATTTTTGTAAGAAGGGGAGGCAAATATATATAAAAATAAAGAAAATAAAGAAAAATCAATTTAAACTAGTTTTGTAATTTTATGGAGGAAAGTAAACAATGTAAAAATAATCAAATTTTAAAAAATGCTTACCCAATCAAAAAAAAATGTGTATGATGCCGTCTTAAAGCAATGCAGATATTGTGAACAGGCATAATTAGTAATGATGGTAATTACTTTGACATCTGCTGGAAGACACATTCTGCTCAGACAGTCCTTCCAGTGATTTCTTAGATGATCGGAGCAATTTTATCCTTTAGAGGACAAAGAAAGCCAAAAGAGACTCAACTATTTTGTCTTGTTACAAACTGTTAAGTCCTCAACTTACGACAAGTCCTCGACCTACGACGAAGTC
>JANHZT010008288.1:33562-44582 GCA_032468215.1 Stegonotus admiraltiensis | reverse complement strand
CCTTCGCACAGTCACTCATGCCCTGGTTACTTCCCGCTTGGATTACTGCAATTCCCTCTACATGGGGCTGCCCTTGAAGTGCACCTGGAGGCTCCAGCTGGTCCAAAATGCAGCCGCGCGGGTTGTTACAGGAGTTCCCCGTTACTCCCGTGGAACACCTCTCCTGCGTGAGCTGCACTGGTTACCGGTGGCCCTCCGGATCCGCTTCAACGTACTTACCTATGAAGCCCTACATGGCTTAGGTTGCATCCTACATTTGCAGGATGCAAACAAGGCTACAGGATAAGGAACTGTCCCTCTCAGCTCCTCCAGGCAGGAACAAGGCCTGCCTGCTCTGCAGCTCTATCCAAAGGCTGGAAAGTCTATGCACGAACGCACGCATAAAGCAGTGGCCTGGCCAACCCCCAAGCAGAAGCCTTCATGCATCCAGAGGGTGGCTAAGATGTTTCCAGAAATTGCCCACAAAGGCTGGCAGGAAAACAATCCAATTTGATACAGATATCAAATTTGACTTCTGCCCCCCCCTCCCCAAGGCAGTGGCACATTTACTGGCACTTAAGGTATCTGAGGCAGGTGTGGCTACAGGGATCCCTTCCCAGCATTGTAAACGTGTGAACTACATGTTGTGAGTCCTGAACTCTTAGGACTTTCAGTGGCAAGACCAGACTTTCCACTGTCGACAGCCAAGAGGGCTGGGGACAGAAAAAGAAGATAAAACCACCCTCCGCAACTCCCCATGAGGGAACCCAAAACTCCCACAGGCGGCCAGCCTGGAACCACAGGCCCCTTGCTATCAGTGGACTCTGTGGCTGGAAAAGTGCCAGCTCTCCTGGCAGGGAAACTGCCGTACCTTATTCTCACACTTCCGGAGCAGCTTCTTCTTGCCCAAATCGTAGACTCGCAGTAGCTTCCCCACACCAATCAGCACCCTCCCTTGGAAGGGGGCAATAGCCGCGGGTACCTCCTCCACAGGTGTCTGGATGCAAAGGAAGAGCAGACCCTGAGAAGCTGAAGCCCAAGCTAGGCTTTTAAGCTGGTCTTAAAAGTTGCCAAGGTTGGAGACCCCCTGCTCCAGTTTGAGCTCTGCCCCACCTTTTGCTTTCTGTGAGAAGGACCCACCCCCCATCCCCAAGATGCTGCAAGGAGCTCACCTTGTGCAGGAACTCAAGCTTCTCACCATTATTCACCAGCTTGTAAGTGTAGACAAACCCTCCAGCAACCGAACGCGGGTTCAGAATGAGGTCTTTGGCCACGCCCACCAAGACATGCCAGTCATCGCCAGTGTTGGCAAAGCGGCACACGGCCACACTGTGGACAAGCACAGGAGCAACTGGGTCAGAGCCCTGGGTTTTGGGAAGGGAGGAGAGGAGGCCCGGGGGGGGGGAGGACCTCAATTTCCACTTTCATAAAAGCCAAAAGAAAGTATCTTGTGTCTTCCAGCTTCATCAGAGCTCAGGCTGTCAAAGGGCAAGCAGACTTTGGGATGGGGGTGGGGGGAGAGCTAAGCCACCTAGCACAAGGTAATCAAGAGGAGCTGTGGTTACCTGAAGGCAGCCTCGTTCTGCTCCAGCTGCACAAGGTCCAAAGTGTTTCCCTGGATGGGGTTCATCACTCTGACCACCGAGGCCCACTGCCCGTTTCCTGCTTTGGGAGCCCCAAAAATGGACTCCGGAAGGTTCTCGTTCAGGAAAGCAGCAGCCATCTCTGCAGCAAGTTCCCTCTCATCTTCCCCTGCGGCTTCCACCATTTCCTGTGATGCAGAGAGAGGAGAATGGAGGGAATGCCCAACCCAAAGACCTCTGGCCTCGGCCTGACTCTGGTCCAGGAAAAAGACCACTGCAGTCTCAGGCCGCAGAGCAGAGCAGGCCAGGCTGAGCTGCCGGTCACTCACTTCCGACACTGGAGTCAGAAGCCCTCCCAAAGGGAAAACCTAAGAAGGAGCCACATCCTGGGTATTTCTAAGTTTAGGGGGACCTGAAGGCTTTCTTAGAAGGTGCTCAGCCTTCCTGACCTCCAGAGAGAGGGAGGAGGATTAGCTCCCTTGCTGGCTGGCCAGGAGTCTCCCTCCCATGTCCACTCCCTTCAGCAGCCAGCACATGTCAGATTCCCAAGAAAGGAGCTGGAAGGCAGCCCCAAAGGGACTGACAGCACCTCTGGAAGAGGGAGGGAGGCAGTAGCCCCCAGATGGATCCCTTCTGGGCTCCCCCATCAAACAGAGGAAGCCAAGGCTGGGTTCTGCCCATCCATCCTGGATTCTCTCGATTCAGCTCCAGGGAGAAGGGAATTGTTTCTGCCCCACCCCCCACCCCAAGCAAGTCCCTGGGCTTGGGTCTTCTTGCACCGCAATGGTTGTCCCTCTCTGATGCTGAGCACCGTGACCAGACCCATCCCATGTGCTCCTCTTCTTAGACTGGGCCGAGAGCCAAGCAAACGGAGAGGGAAGAAAGGGGCAGAGAGGCATTGGGCTCCTCCAGCTACCTCGGCCATCTGCTGCTTCCGCTGGGCTTTGGTCGCCTCGGTGTAAGCATTGTGGTCAGTCTCAATGATGATCAGATTGCTGCTCTCGGGGTGGATCACAAACTTGCGGGGTGTGTATTGTAATGGGAAGGCAACTTGGTTGAAGACTGCGCCAAGCTTCTCCAGTGCCAAAATCCTGTGGGAGCCAAAAGCCAAATGTTACTGCTGCCTGTGTAAGCCACCCAGGGGAAGAAGCCCCAAATCCTGCTGCCTCACCAGGGCTGTCCAAGGTGGGTGGGGAACACGTTTGCCTCGGCTCGCTTCCTTGACAAAAAACCCCACCAACCCTTATGGTTTTCAAAATCTCATCCTGGAAAATAGATCCAGCTGGTGATGCTGCTGGACCCTGAGTTGCTTCACACTCATGTGTAGCTCTTCTCCCGTTGTTAAATGCATAAGACCAGAACAAACCCAAAGGCTTTGTTGAGACAAGCTGCCTCCCGTGAAAGACTCCCTAATCTGAAGAATCATTTCCACCCCCCACCCCAGCCCCGATGCCCTCTTTCCCCAGGAGGGAGGGGCACCTGGTCAGCCTAAAGATCCCTATTTTCCCTGCTCTGCCCCATCTGCACAAACCTCAGGGTGTTGGTGGAAATGGCGACAATCCCCTCTGGGCACTGCTCTGAGGCAAAGCCAGAGGCAAACTCCAGGGTCTCGTAGGAGAGGGGGGTGAGGTGGAAGCGGGACTGGTAGGAGTAGCTCAGCCAGGAGCGGCTGGACATCGCCAGCACCTGGAGCGGGGTGAGAGCAGAAAGAAAGCGTGGCCGACTTCTCCCTGGGGCTTCTTCCGCGTGAGGAAGTACCACCGGGCAGATCCAAGATTCTGCTGACATCCTGGTAACTGACGTGAGGTTGCCCAGGTCGAGCACCAAAAATGTTTCTATACAGGACCTTGTTTCATCAAGCACTGATGGCAGGTTTTCAAGCAGCTTCGTTCACAAACAACTTGGCAGTTTCGACATTCTCCAGTGCAATGCTCTGCCACAGCTTTGGAGCAAAGCTCTACCTTCCTTGTGGAGGATTGCAAGGCTGGAGGCTTCACCTTGCTCTAATCAGCAGGAAAATCCCCATTGCCCTGCTGATCGTTGGGGAGCTCTGCACAGACACACATCCCAAAAATGCTCCCTCCGAAGCCTTCAGTCTTGCAATCCTGCACAGAGCATTGCACTGGGAAGCCTCTGCAGAGAGAGAGAGAGGCAGCTCCCGGCCCTTGCTGGCTCAGCTGATCCGCAGGCTGCAATTAAGGTGCCGAGCTTCCATAAGGTGACCAGGAAGGGAAGGGCGGCAGCCATGCCCACTCCTTCACTAGGGCTTATTTTCCGGGGAGGGCACCCCAAAAATCAGGCTTGACCTTATTTTCAGGACATGTCATGTTGTTTTTTTGAAGGACATGTCATATTTTTGAGGAAACACGGTATGTCTCGCTATGCCTCTTTAAAAATCCCCATTAATATTCCCGTGTTAGTTTTCTCTTCTTCCCCCGAGGGCGGGGGGATGGGTGGGACTGGCTTTGAGGCCAACCCCGTGTGCTCCATGGCATCACACTCACCGCTTCCTGGCCTTGCATCCGGACTCTGAACAGCTTCACAGGGCGAGACCCAAGGTACCTGGTCCTTGTGTCAGACAGATCACCGGTGACAGGATCAAGGACAGTTCGGAGGAGCACACCATTCTAGATGGCAAACACAGAGAACCCAAAGGACAGAAGTATTCATCATTTCAAGCTCCTCTCTGACTTGAGCACAGCACCGCTCGCTCCTAAAGTATACAAGCACTTCTCCAAGTTAAGAAATGAGGCGTTTTGAAATGCAGCCAACAGCAGAATCTTTTCAGTGAAGCAGTGGAACTCTTTTCCACCACAGAAAGTCCTGCCCCATAGAAGGAGGGGGGGAGGGCAGACAGCAGCAGCATTCATGGCCAGCTATTTCATTTGGAGAGTTCAAGGGGGTCTTCTTCTTTCCCAATAGCAATAGCACTTAAGACTTATATACCGCACTGTAAAAGCAGTTGACAGAGTCAGCCTCTTGCCCCCAACAATCTGGGTCCTCATTTTACCCACCTCGGAAGGATGGAAGCCTGAGTCAACCTGGAGTCTGGTAAGATTTGAACTACCAAAATGCAGGCAGCTGGCAGTCAGCAGTAGCAGCTTGCAGTACTGCACTCACCACTGTGCCAGTGGTGAACTCCTCGGCCGGTCGCCACCAGTTTGCTGCCCGCACGTGTGGTGTGCGCACCAGATGCACACTGTGTGCGCATGTGCACTCCATACCAAACACGCACTTTTGGATTTCCTGCTTTTTCCTTTTTTCTTTTTCAAGAAATTTTAACTACTGGTTCCAGAGAACCAGTAGGAAAAAAATGCTTAAAAAGTTAAAAAAAAAAGTTCCAAGGATGGGGATGGGGATGGGGAGGAGGAACAAAGAAGAACGTACTGACAAGAGTTTTCTCTTCTGGACTGACTGCCGGCGGATGTGGCTATTTTTTAGAGTAAGTAGTGGAAAGGCTGTCCTGCCTGCCTGGCTGGCTGAGGGCCACGACTGAAGCACAGAAGCCCAACCAAAGGGAAGAGCTGCTTCAAGGCTGGAAAGAATCCCTGGGGCTTTCTCACCTGTAAGCCAATATTCAGGTACAAAAACCCAATGGAGCTCCGTTCTCCCAGCTCATCTTGCTTCTCAGCGCCACCCATTTCCACGATGCACAAGGATTCTGGCTGTGCAGGGAGAGCCTGCATGCTCAGAGGCTGCAGACAATCCTGAGGAGAATAAAGGCTGCACTGTTATTCAGGAGCATGGCAGGAGAAGCTAACTGCTCATTCCAGATGAGCCCTGCTGCATTAACAGGCGTTCATAGCCATCTATAGCACAAGAGGAGAGGTTTTCCACTCAAGTAATGCTTTTAATTTTTTCATGGACTTCTACTGGGTAAGCAACGTTCTTTTACTAATGTTCCAGAATCCTTAAATGTGTCTTTCTTCCAGAATGCCCAGAAGCAGAGGCTGGGAAAAAAATGGCATGCCAGTAAAAGAGGCTAAACTGAAAGAAATTTGGGGGGGGGGGGTGTCAACAGCTCTTGCAGCATTTCCAAGATGCTCCTTGTTTTTAAGCACTCATCTTCAGCAGGCACCACACTCAGCATATTCTCATCCACAGAAAATGAAACTTGCAAAAGCATAGCATGCAGCACCAGTCTTAGAACAATAAGCCAGCAATGTAAATAAATACTTCAAGCCAGCCACTTACTGAGGGATCAAGGGAAATGATCCGTACAGTGTTGTCTACCAGCCCAACCGCAAGGAAACGGGAGCGCTGCTCTCCAGGTGGAACGTTCGCCAAACTCATGCACACAACATCGGCTGACATCTCCTTCCTTTCCGTGTATTCATTCAGCTGCCCAGACTAGGAAGCAAAGAGATGAGAAGAAGAGGCGGGTAGGCCAATGAAATGGAAAGGGGCTAAACTGACAAGGACTCTCACTGATGTTTAGGCTGCTTGGCATTACATCCATTTGCAGGGTCCCGCAGCCACTTCATTTTTGACAAAATTGGCCCATAGCAAACAATGGGTTTGCTTAATAACCATAGCATGACCATTACAAAAAATGGTTGTAAAATCAGATCAGTCGTGCGGGTGACCTGCTTTATGACTATAGAAACGTCGACCGTAGTAGCAGTCTCCATTACAGTCAAGGGTGACCCATATTTTCAAGCAGTCCTTTTTAAGAAACCGGGCAATTAATAAGAAAGGCCACCACTGAGCTTCTGTGAAGGCTGCCAGCTGATGGCTATCTTGAGAAGTACATGGCATTTGGAAGAGGATCATTTTCACTCGAAATGACTAACAACAAAACATCCCAGCCCTGATGGTTTGGCTCTGATCCTCCTTTACAACCCAGCCCAAATCTACTTTCTATGCTCACATACCGGATCCATCTCGAAGTAAACCAGCTCTCCTCCAGTCAGTGCGATCACCACTTGTCTCTGATTCACGGCACATTTGACAATGGTTTTTTTCCCAGGTGTTTTCCATTCATTAACTCGTTTATCTGCTCTTATGTGCCTGATGCCATCAGGATAAACCTGCAGGGATATAATAAAGAGGTGCTGAAAAGGCTGCATCAGGGATCAGGCATTGCTTGCCCACCACAAAGAAGCTTCTGGTTAGCAAGGAACGTGGCAATTATCTTACAATTAGTGATCATTAAACTTCCCATTCCAAGTAATATAGGAAGGAGGACCAGCTCAGTAACCAGCAATTTGAGATAAGCCCATGAACACAAACCTGAATATTTATTCTCTTTTTTAAACAAGGATATAACAAAAAGACATTTTCAGAAGCATTTGTGAGCAAGAAAAACTTCCCAATAAGGGGTAGTATTTTTCAGGACAGTGTCAATTTGGCCACTCCAGGGACAGTCAGCTCCTTTTTTAGAAGTGAATTTTTTGGAGAGAGGAGTTAAGTTCCCTGGGATGGTAGAGTTTTGCACATCCTAAGAAATCTGTATTACCCAAATCATAAACACAGCTGACAAGCAGAGTAACTCTGTGCTCTGGCAGACACCTGAAATTCATTTACACTGATCATACCAGCACTATTCTACTTTCTTCCCTGGTTGCAAGCCAGCAGCAACCCTAAAACTCATCCACTTTGAAGAAATATACCCACCAAAACAGCCAGAACATCACACTGCTGTTTTTACCTTCGTAAGAAACAGCCTATCTGTCTGATATGACAAGATGAGCTAAATTAACACAAGCTGAAAGCACCAATTTCCCATCCATTCAAGGGGATCCTCCCTCTGGCTGTTAAGCCACTGGGGCTCCTGCCCCTCTTGTCCGAATGTTTCCTAGGCAGCAGTTTCCTAGGCAGAGTTTTCCTCAAGGTCACCCATGGATTCCATCATTCTCCAGCAATGAAGGAGAAAAGGAAAAAAAAAAGAGGGCCCAAAAAATCACATAACTGCCCTCCCTCCATCATGGTGAATAGAATCACTTAATGGATAAAAGGGCAATGCAGCTGTTAAGCTGTGGCCTTACCTGCACCAAGGCATCATCTCCCAGCAGTGAGCAGGACAAGGTGGGTGTGGTACCAAGGAACCCTGAGTCAGTCACTTCCTCTACAGTTTCTCCAATAGACAAGACTAGGGTGGCATTGACGAAAGATACAATGATGTAAGCATCAAATTCATCTGGTGAGAGAAGAGGAAGGAAAGATTAGAAGGAGTGGGTGGGTCTGTGATGCAAAGATGGCCCATAGAAGCTCCTACAGCATCTCTGATGCTTTCCCAAGGGGGAAATGTTCAGCCACCAGGAAGTGACAGCTAATCTTTGGGAAACCAAATTTGACATCAGGTAAAAAATATCAAAAGCTTCAGGCAAGTCATTCATTTCTGATGTGACCCTAAAGAGTGAGAGCAGTTTCCTCTGAAACCAGGAGATGCAAAAGTTCAGAGCTGAATTCTGAGAGCAGTCACATGGTATGATCAATCTGCAAAACCTTATTAAGGTTTATTAAGAATCAGAGCTAGAAAGAGAGACGGAGGCCATGGCGTTCAGGGATCCAAACGTCGGCCTCCAGCCTGCAGAGCACACTCTGACTTCTGTTTGAGCACCGCTGCCAATGAAGGGAAGCCCTCCATCTCTTGGGTCCTTGGTTCTACTCTCAATCTTCCCTGATAAGAAGCTGCTTCTTAATAATCCAGTCAGAGCAGGATGCTTCTTTGCAATTGATTCTCCATTGGAAACTACTTTGATGCCTTCATAAGCACTCAGACCTAAGTGCTTGGGTGGCATAGGGAAGACTGTGAGAATGCACAAAAGACTAAAAAAACCCACAGCTCCTGTGCCTCATATGCATGAATAATGCAAGGTATCTTATTAGATAGGTAGGCCTATCAATGTAACACCAAGGCTAATCCTGTGAAGCTAATCCGAGCATCAGATCGGGTGCTCTAGTCCCAAACAAAGGTCAACATCCGAGACCAGATCATCGCACAGCTCAAGTCAGAAAGTGAATCATGCCTTGCAAAGCTGCAGTCCAGGTTGCCATCCCTTGGGTTGAAAACGTTCATATAGGGTCCACGTTCCACAAGAAACCAAGAGTGGCACCTTCTTTAGACAACCCTAGCAGAGAAGCAGCGATTGCTTTTCCCAAAGGGTTAGTAGGGTCACAGAGAGTCCTTCAAAGGTCTGAAGAGTGAGGCAAGTGAAAGTCAACCAGCTGGTCAGCAGGGCCTCAAAAGGGCCATTGGGGAAGATCAATGTATCTTCATTCACAAACCATTTCCCACCCTGAGGCAAGAATGGAAAAGCTGTCCAGGTCAGGGATGACAGAGCAAGTCATGACCAAAAAAAGAAAAAAAAAGTATTCTTGATAAGAGGACATGCATCTGTCAATCCAACCAGTGTCTCATTAGTATCTTTATTAGTTCTATATTAAGCTTCAACATTATCTTTGGGCCAGCAATCCAATCACACAAGCCCCTCATTCCCCATGAGCCTCTGACCCTGCAGTCAAATAACAGAACCCAGATTTCGTAGGTTCTGTTATTTGTAGGGCAAAGAGAAGGCTGCCATCTCCTCACTGCAGTAAGGGGCTAAGGGACCCTGGAGGGCTCCGACCATTGTTTGATAAGAAACACAGATTGGTACTGGCAGGAATCTTCTACAGAGGTGCAATGTACCACAGTCATGTAACTCTGATTTTTTGCTGGTATCTGGGAAAAAAACTCCCATTGCAAGAATAGATTGGCTTAACAACCATGTGATTTGCTTACTGACTGTGGTCACTTGCTTTACAACTGCCATAAAAATTGTTGTAGTATCAAGTCACATGGAATGTCCAGGCACAACTGTGGTTAAGTGAAGACTACCTGTATACAATTTTAATGCCACTCAGGTGATCCAGTGGCAGCCAAAAAACTTTCTGATAGCATAAAGCCTTTTCACTTCTCCTCCTTTCCCTCCCCCCCAGAGCAAACTGCTCAGAAAAGCTTCAGAATAATTGAGTGAGAAGGGACCTTGTAGGTCATCTGAGTCTCAACATCTTTTTTATAGCGTGGTGACCAAAACTCTAGGTGTGGCCTTACTAAGGCTTTATCAAGTGGTATTAGTACCTCACGTGATCTTGATCTGTTAATGCAATTTAAGATTGCATTGGCTTTTTTAGCTGCCACCACACGCTGTTGGCTCATATTTAACTGGTTGTCCACTAAGACTCCAAGATCCCTCTCATAGTTACTGCTCTTAAGCTTGGTTTCTCCCACTCTATATGTGTCCTTTTGGTTTTTCTTGCCTAAGTGTAAGACTTTACTTTCTCTACATTGAATTTCATTTTGTTCGATAGGGCCCAGTGTTCAAGTCTGTCAAGATTCATCTGGATCTTGAGCCTATCATCTAGGGCAGGGGTGTCAAACGTGCGGCCCATAGGCCGGATGCGTCACATGCTGGCCCAGTCCCTGCCCTGTTTAGTAAAGGGGAAAAAAATCCCAATACGTCACGTGATGCCACGAGTTTGACACCCCTGATCTAGGGTGTTGGCTATTTCTGCCAGCTTAGTATCATCCACAAATTTGATAAGTTCCCCTCCTATTCCCTCACCTAAGTTGTTTATGAAGACACTGAAGAGTACTAGGCCTAAGACGGAACCTTGTAGGGAGGGAACCACGGCTTACTTCCCTCCCTGTGGATGTAGTCAGCCAGTTAAAAATCCATCTGATGGTGATGCTATCTATCCCATTTATTTCTAGCTTACCAAGAACTACCAAGTTGTAGTCTACCTTGTCGAATGCTTTGTGGGGCCTTGTGAAACAAATGTGGGGACAGCATTTCGCTGGTCTACTAATTTAGTCACTATGTTGAAAAATGAAATAAGATTGGTTTGGCATGATCTGAAAATGATCTTCAGAAAAGCTATTAAGACTGACAGAATTCTCAGCAAAATGTAGAAAATCCTATTACACAAAATGTAAAGTGTTAACATGCACTGCTGAAATTGCTTTGGACTCTTCCATTCAGAAGTGTTAACAGCCAGCTGTGGTCCCTTCTCATTCTAAAAAAATTTAAAAAGCCATGGAACTTTCCCACTCTCATGAATTGGTCCAAAAGATTCCTTAGTAGAACTAGAAAATACATTTCAAATTTAGAACGCCAGAGTATTCCAAGACTTCCTGCAGAGCTCAGCAGGGAAGCCACCGAAGTCCCACCAGCGCTAACCAGCAAGATTACTGCAATCCAGCAACCCTGAAGAGCCATGCTTTGCCCAGCACCGCCCTCCCCCCACCCAATTACAGCATTCAGCTCCTCTGCCGTTATTTCCCCTCTTGCTGGGCTTTCTGGTGCAGTGGGATGGACCAGTTCTAGCCTCCTTGATTTGAGGTTGAGGTTGTCTCTAGCTAGCCTGAAGTCATCTTCCCTGCCCCTCCTTCCCCTCCCCCCCCATAGAGAAAAAGCTGTAATCTTTTAAAAACTCATTGAATAACAGAGTTAAAAGGGACCTTGGAGGTCATT
>JANHZT010008288.1:14652-26226 GCA_032468215.1 Stegonotus admiraltiensis | reverse complement strand
CTCCAAATGGCTCCCATCCTAATAACCTCCAGGAACTATTGAGGACCTGGCTCTTCTCCCAGATCTTGGGGCAGGATGATGGCTCAGTCCTATTTGGAAGAGGTTTTTTTATTGAGATGTATCTCTTTGGGATGCTTATGAATTCTTTTTCTATTGCCTGTTATTGCACTGTTTGGAGATTTTTTTTCACCATTTTTAAAAATTAAAAATTATAGTAATTGTCTTGCTGAGCTCTTTCTTGTGTTTGGTCTTGGATAGTAAATATATTTTGATTGATGTATTGTTTCTGCAATATGTAATATTTTGTGTAATGTGTAAGAATTCATGGAAAATAGTTTTATTTGCCAAATAAAATAGCTAGTTATTACAAGAATACACTGGGAATAAACTGAAAGGAATTGTTCCTTAACAATACTGGATACTTAATACTGGAACAATTTCTCTGAAAGTAGTGATTCCTTTTTAAAGAAGAAAATGTATCTTAAAGTTTGAATGGTGAAGTTTAAACATACTACTAAAGGGGAGGAGTTGGGTATTGGCATGATGAACACTAATGACAAAACCCAAATGCTAAACTGTTACACAGCTTATGGACTTCTTGAGTCCTAACAAAAAGGGCTGGCCTGACAGCAGCAGCCAGGCAGAAATACATAAAATATGGAATTGTTCATCTTGAACACAGATTAACCATCTGATCCCCTAAATAAGGAAGAGAACAGTAGGACAAATTTTCAGCAGCAGACAGGCTGGTCTGCACTTCTGATCTACACTACATTTGCCATCCATATGGAAGAGCAACTTACCTGGCAAGACAAAATCGGAGAGAGACTGTCCAGCTCATCCACCAATACTAGGTTTTTAAGAGGCCGGGGCTGGAAGAAGAAGGTGTCTCCCTCCTCCAGAGGCATTGCAGAGGAGAACTCAGGCTCATCATCATCATCTCCAAGGTGGGCAATCTGGTAGAGGTAGCTGCAACAGAAAAGGGGCAACCAAAGGGGCTTCGTGTCAAACAAGATGAAAGGCCAAGGCTCCCGCATTGCCTTTCTCTGCAGACTGCCTTCCTATGCCTGAAGGACCCGCAGATATGGAGAAGGTGGAGCTGGATGCCAACCAGAAGCCCTTCCAGAAGCCCTCTTGCTTTGAAAGGGAAACTGGAGGTCTCACTTACTGGTTTCCAAACTCAGAAGCCACAAAAAGAAAGCCCGTTTTCAGCACACACATGGCTGCAGCCACAGGAACAGTGTCAAAATACTTCAGCCGAATTTCTGTGACCTGAAACCAGAACAAAGGCATTTCTGCATGAGACGGTCCTGGTGGTTTTAGGCCTCTCTTTCTCTCAAACTAAATGTGCTCAGACTTACCATATCCTCATCAGTCTCCAAGGTGATTTTAAAAATATCACCCTGCTCTGTTTGAGCTAAGAAAAAAAACATAGACTTGGTCTTGTGGGTAGCAGAGCAGACAAAGATCATGCCTCTTTCAGGGTCATCCAAGTCATTCTGTTAAAAAAAGAGGACCAGGTTAGTAGTCACGGTACAAAGGCTGGCCTGGAGTACAAAGCCAGCTGTTTAAGAGCATGAAAGAGCATCTCTCTGTATTTGTGAAAAGCCTGCAATCAACTAGAGCCATGATGGTGAACCAATGGCACGTGTGCCAGAGGTGGCATGCAAGCCCCAGTTCAGCTCCCCTGTGCATACGCATGTGCGCGTGCGTCCTGCCGGCCAGCTGGTCTTCAGGTCTCTGCCGCAGATGTGCAGGGGTTGAGGCACATGCAGGGGGCTCACGTGCACATGGGGGGCGCACGCATGCACAGGGGCGGGGCGCATGTGCGGGGGCTGCACATGTGTTGCATTTGGGGGGTTTGGGCGTGTGCGAGCATTACATTTTGGGGGTTTGGGCACATGTGAGCATTTGGGCACTTTGGGCACTCAGTCCAGAAAAGGTTAGTCATCACTGAATTAGAGAAAAAAGGGCTAGGGACTGTCCATGATGAAGATGAGCACCTTTTCTGTTTTCTCTGGAGGTCCTAAAAGCCATGACCCTCCAGGCCCCTCAAAGAGAGCATATGCAACAACACTCTCTTCCTTGTTCTTGGAAAGCTTCATGGGTAGCTTTCCACGTTCTCTTTATAGCCTTGGTCATCCTTACAGGGAGATTTGAGGGATTCAACACCCCTGAGCACGTCAATGATGCAATTATCAAGGCCAAGATTCTATTTCTATATTTTTCCTTGTTTGGGAAGAAATCTGGAGCTTTTATTTTTTTCTAAAAAAAATTATAACTATTTCAGGACTGAGACCTTATGTTTTTCCTAACTATTTCCTACTATTCTCCTTTTCCTCCAAGGACTGCAGAAATGAGGTCTAGGAATACTTTGGGATGGGGTTTTTTAGGTACTGAGGAAATGTTTTCAGAACAGTAAAGGTCACAAGATACTTACCCTCCTCCTGGGAATTGGACATCGAATATCTGGCTGGTCGCCAAAGTTTTTGTAGGTAATGTAGTTTTCAGAGCAAATCAGTACCCCACTTGGACCATCGGAGCCTCCAGGAACTATAGAAGACGGTCATGAGCATGGTCAAAGAACAAAAGGAGTCAGTTCAGGGGTGGGGGTGGGGGTTCTTTACATAAAAAGGGAAAGTTCTTTCTAGCAACATATATTATTAAAGTTCTTTCTGCAAAAAGATTGAATGGCAAACATTGAAAGGGCTTCACCTATCCTTTCAAGTGTTCACCTATCATTATTAGAGGTCGATTATAGGGACTGGGTGACCAGAACCACAGCAAGGAAATGCATAAGTGAAAAGGAGGAAGAGAAGTATTCAGAGGCCGGAAAATGAATTTTCTAGAACAGGTTTTCAGTTTTTCAAGAAAGAGACTTTGGAAAAAGTGCAAAGAGTAACTAAGATGATTAGAGGGCTGGAGACTAAAACATACGAAGAACCGCTGCAGGATTTGGGTATGACTAGTCCAGAGAAAAGAAGGATTGGGGTGACCTGACAGCAGTATTCCAGTATTTGAGAGGCTGCCACAAAGAGGAGGGGGTCAACTTATTTTCCAAAGCACCAAAACAAACAATGATTGGAAACTAATGAAGGAGAGAAGCAACCTGGAATTAAGGAGAAAGTTCCTAACACTTAGAACAATTAACCAGTGGAATGGCTTGCTTCCGAAGTTGTGGGCGCCTTCATCACTGGAGGTTTTTAAGAAAAGACTGGACAGCCACCTATCTGAAATGGGTTAGGGTCTTCTGCTTCCAAGGTCCCTTCCAGCTTTATTCTGATTGATGGCTTAAAGTTTCAGAATGGAAGTTCAATACACTCAAGCTGTTTGTTAGTGGATGAAACAACACTACTAAGATTTTATTAGAGATTCTATGGCATGCACAAAACATAGACAAATCTTTCTCAGGGTTTATGAATGCTGTGTATGTGCCTTTTCCCTACAAGGGCTGAAAAAGAGGGTACCTGTTATTAGAAAATTGCCGTGTTCTTCCAACGGTTCGCTGTATTTTCTGACCACGTGGTTCAAACCTAAGTCTAACTCATAAAATGTCAAAGTCTGCTGGGTGTTTGCTGCAGCTTCCCCAGTGGGGTCATTATCAGCTTCCTAAGGGAAAAAATACCATTTATGTCCCATGTGAAATTTGAATAGTTTATTTTTTTAAAAAGTACAATATGACAAGGACATATCTAATGGAAAGCACACTAATGATGTTTTACAATCACCTATAAAAACTGGCATAACTCAAACAGATTAAAGGGTTCCTATCTGTGCTGCGAAGCTTCCTGAGGCTACCCTTTCCATAAAGGCCTCTGCAGAGCCCAGCCACCCAGAGCTGAGTCAACACGTCTGAAGCAAGTGACCCCAATTTTACTGCCCCACTTCAGACCATACAGGCTCAGAAGCTGCATCAGGCAGAGGCTCCTCCGGCCCAAAGCTCTGTCGCACAACCCTGAGTTGCAGTGCAGGCGCTCCTTTCCGCTGCTTCTCAGGAATGGCCATTTCTGCCTCAGGTGAGAGACAGCTATAAATAGCAGTAGCTACAGCCTCACCCTCCACAAGCGCTCCATCCCGCTGAAACCATCTTGTGACCCATTATCACAACTGCGGACAACTTCCCTCTGTGTGCATTGAAGGATTACAGGGGTGTGTGTGATCTTTTACAATGGCCAGAAGTGTTTTGTGGTATATAAAGTACCCTTTCCAAGACCACTGTAACTTCTATCAGTTATTATTTGTAAGCCAAGAGTAGCCTCAGCTCTATAGATAGCACAGAATCCATGGAAATGGATCCAGGCTGACATTTTCATTTTGTCCATTCTCCTCCCAATAGCTGCAGCTGCTGTCACCACCAAACAGGTAGGACAGAGGCACAGGGGTTTTAGAGATTCTCCTTCTAAGTTAGCACCAGCACCCCACAATCCCAAGCTAAACACTTATCCCTGCCAGCCTCAAAGTACAGACAGGGTTAACAACTGCACTCACTAGGAGCACCTCTCATACATGCATTCCTTGTGCTGAAGAATGCACTTGTGTTGCAAGCCCAGGAAAGCAGCAGTTTCACAACTACAAGCCAACTGCCAGCATTAACAATGCCAGCAAATTGACCTAACATCAATCTAGTTATTTTAGAAATCATTTTAGTGAGCTATTACCTCGTAATCCATTTCCAGGCAAGCAAACATGGGATTTTCAAACCCAACATCAACTCCAACCACATGATAAACCAAGGTGTTGGCCTTGTGGGCTTCCAATGGAGAAGAAATGGTGAGCCGAGCAGCTGCATCTCTGTTCAGAATGTACACAAGTTTCTGCTTCTCAATGGCACCTGCAGGCAAAGAGAGGAAGTGCTGAAAGGGAAGGCGGGAGCACCTAAGGCTCAGTGTCAAAGCCAGCCAGAGGTTGTCCTGCTCAGCCTCTCAAGACTCATCAGGCCGGCTGAACAGGCAGGGCTCACAGCTGCCACCTCACCTGGAGTCTCCTTGCCCTTCCAATACGAAGATCAGAATACAGAATAACAGAGCTGGAAGGGGCCTTGGAGGTCACCTATACTGCTCCTTAAAATTAATCAGTTTAGTTTTCCATCAAAAGCTTGTCCAGTGAATATATGATTTAAAGGTGGTCTATCTCAATAATCCACAGATGTGTATCAGAGACATATATAGGAAGCAACGCTAATCTGGCACTAAAAGGTAGTCACATCAGAGGAAGTTAGTGCAGAGGCTAAATCTATCGCTGCTGCTCTTACAATCAGTGGCATAATGGGCAGAATGAATAACTTTGAGGAACAAGAAGAGCCACTACCAAGAGAATGGTCAGACAAAAGAAATGTAAGCCTGGGCTGAGTGGGTGTCTCAGGCAAGACCATCCCTAGCTCTAACGAAGGCTGAGGGAGGGGGAAGCGTGGCCAGACTTGGCCAGATTTCATAAATACATGAAATAAATAAACAAACAAACAAACCCCTTCTAGTTCCTCATCCAAGTCATTTATAGAAAGGTGAAGAGCACTGTGCCCTGGGCAGAAGCCTGAGGGCACCCACTGGATACATCTCTCTCTCTCTCTCTCTTTCAAACCAGTGTTTCTTCATACACTGAATCTAGTTTTTGCCACCAAGATGTATTTAAAAGTCAACAAGTAATTATAACAAGCACCTGATCAGAAATGGATCCAAGTGTCTCCACAGCTTATTTCAGAGAAGAGACATGAATTCCTAATCATCATTTCAGGCCAAACTGCTGGTTTTTCAACTGATTTGATAGAAAATGCCCTTGTAAGCACTGGCATTTTAGTCAAAATGGTAACTTTGCATTCTATAAGTCAGCTACGTCTTGACCTTGTTTTCAGTTACCCGTATTTTTCGGAGTATAAGACACACCCTCCCCCCCCACCCAAAAGGGCAAAAATCTGGGTGGGTCTTATACTCCGAATGTAGCCCCGCCCAGCCTCCCAAACTGAGATTTCAGAGGCTGAAAGAAGCTTCAGAAAAAAAGCCTCAGAAACGAAGCTTCAGAAAAAAAGCCTCTGAAAGGCTTTTATCTAAAATAATATGGCAATCAACAAAAGAAGAATCAGTAAAGGTTCTAACCAAACTATGCTAACAAACCTGGAGAATGACACAATAACCAACAGATCGGAAGAGGTTAATCTCCAATAACAAAGAAAGGAGATTGAACAGAGTACATATAGTCCTTCAGAATGAAAGCCTCTGAAAGAAGCTTCAGAAAAAAAGCCTCCAAACAGAGCTTCAGAAAAAAAGCCTTTTTTTCTTATTTAGGCTGATTTCCAGCATATTCTCTTCCACATCTCCAACTCTTGTTTGGCTAATACCCAGCATATCTTGTTTTTACTGTTTTCTTTTCAGTATATTTATCTATTATTTAACTATTTCCAAATTTACTCTTCCAGGGTGTTTCCCAACCTGTTTCTTAATGTTGATCATTTCCAACATACATTAAATTCAGTCGCACGTTGTTACTTAAGTCTGTGTATCTTGTTTTGTCATCCAATAGTTCATTAATCATTCACATTTAATCATATTTACCATTTTCAACTTTGTTTACAATTTAAAATTAAAACATGTTACAACAGACATTTGTTGTCTGTTGACACTTGTTGTGTCTCCACTTGTTCTCCCATAATCTAATAAATTTTCTTAAGTTTGTCTCATATTAATATATACTCTTATGCTTTTATAAAAATATCATTTTAACCACCTTAACATCAAATTTCTATTTTAATTTCCTTTATTTTCCATCTTTATTTCTCCATGGATACCTCCTGCTTATATTTAAAACTCATTTAAACATTTAAACATTACATTTTAATTTTATCTATTTTATTTCTTCATTTCCCTATCTGTCCATAAGAATTCCACTTCAAAATCATTATATTCATGTTTAAAACTCTATATATCATTTTAATTCTATTGTAAAGTCTGTTCTATGTAAAATGCATCGGCTTCCCTACTTTTGTTCCTACGCCACACCTTTTGTTCCTGTGCCAGTTAGTTTCAATTTTATTAGTTCCATTATATTTCTTCTTTCTTTATGAAGTCACCCATAGGCAGAATAGGAATCTCCAAAATCCAAAAATCCATAGTTATTTTCAAAGTAATCCAAGGTAAAAGCAAGTCAAAATAAGTCTTTTTCAGGCAGAAGGTGAATTCCGCAATCCACACTTGCTTGGTCACGGCAGTCTCCATTTTGTAGCAATTATGTAACCATCCGTTTGTCTTGCTTCATCTAGCTTTTAAAGGTGTTAAGTCCTTATTTGTCACTTTTCTCTTTTTTCCAAAGATCAAATCTGTTCCAATTCAAAGGCAAATTCAGTTTTCTAATTTGCTTTCTAATTAGTCAATTCGTCCAAATCAATCAGTACTAAAGTAAATTTCTTAATGGGTCATTATCCCCTATTGTTACTTTGCAAAATCTTCAAGCCCCACAAATCTACAACCACTGTTTAAGGCTAGGGGTCTTATTAATAAAAATCCATACTCTAATGTTGCTTCTCGCCTGGGTTGGTGTCACCCCCCCGGCTTCAAAGCACATTGTTCTTTCTTCTTTCCTCCTGCACAATTCTTTTCCCGGTTTGTCCCAGCTTTGTGGCAGACGCCATGGCTGCCTCCCCCCACCACCGACTCAGAGGGTTCCCTCCAGCCTCCGAGGAACTTGCCTGTTCCTCTCAGCCGTCCGAGGCGCCCCTCTCCTTCCCCTGTCCCTACAAGACAGGTTCGGTCCAAAGACCCATCGGCGGCGGTTCATCAGTCGGGGTTTTCGCAGGGCTCATCAGAGCCCTCTATTTCCCCGACTGCATCGCTGGGACACCAAACTGGAAGTCTCTGGAAATCAGCCAAACAATAGTTGGAGGTATGAAGGAGAATATGCTGGAAATCAGCCAAAATAAAAGATGCTGGAAATCAGCCAAACTATAGTTGGAGGTAGGAGGAAAATATGCTGGAAATCAGCCAAAATAAAAAAAAATGCTGGAAATCAGCCAAATAACAGTTGGAGTTATGGAGGAGAATATGCTGAAACTCAGCCAAAATAAAATTTGCTGGAAATCAGCCAAGTGATAGTTGGAGATACAGAAAATACTGGAAAATAGCCAAATTAATATGGGGTGAAAAAGAATATGTTGGAAGATAATTAAAATGAAGCGAAATGATTTTGAGATGAATCTGTGTAAAATGAAATGTGCAATAGTTGATAAGCTCAAAAAAATTAAGTGTAAATTGATAAAGTTTAAGATTTAAAGATTGGATGAAATGGGTCTAGACATTAAGAAATACAGATAGAATTTTGATTTATAAATTGAAATAAAAATAAGAGAGTTGTACATATTGGAAATCAAGATTTGTGGTGATAAAATAGTAAGGTAAATACTTAGGTTAAGAGGTTATAATATTTCTTAAATTCGTGCTTTGATACTGATGTTAAAAGAAGTAATGGAGAAAATTTAGGAGTTAGATTGAATTTTGATTTATAATTAGAGATAAAAATGAGTGGAGTTTATTTGGGAATTAAGATTTGTGGTGATATAATAGTATGGCCTAAATTAAGGTGCTAGAATTTATCTTAAATTTTTTTCTTTTGATTTGTAACTTTAAAAGATGTAGTGGGGAAAATTTTGAATGGAACTTGTTAAAAGATGTAAGCGATTGTACCTATCTATGACCGGATCAAGACTTCATTCTTAAAAGATATATTTTATGTTTATGTTTGGAAAAATAAAAAATATTTTTCAAAAAAAAAGCCTTTTTTTCTGAAGCTCTGTTTCAGAGGCTTTCAGAGGCAGAAAAAAAAGCAAGGTGCAGAGCTCACAACCAATGAACCTGTTGCTAAAATTCACTTCTGGGAACAGCTGATTGGGGGTATTCTGGGAGGCCGATCCACACACCAATCAGCTTTTTTCTTATTTTCCTCCCCAAAAACTAAGGTGCGTCTTACACTCTGGTGCATCTTATATTCCGAAAAATATGGTATTTCGGGAAGTATGTCTTTCTGCGAAATCCATGAATTGACTGGCTGCAACCACCATGCACTATCCCCCCAAATTTTATGATGGCACCTTTGATACTTCTTCAAAAATTCAAACAAGCCCCACAAGCAAAAACATTAAAACCTCTGATCAAAACACTTACTGGCCATTTTCATATAATACTAGCCTTACAAAATAAACCACAACCAGCTGAGGCCAGACAACATGCTAAAGCATAAACCATAAATTCATAAAACATTCAACTGAGTTAAATCATTGCCAAACATACCGTAAGCGCAATAACACAGATATGGACACCAGACACTAATGGCATGCATCACCCAACCGCATTTGTAATCAATTTCTTTTAACCATTTTCCCCAATTGCCATTCGCATACAACTTACTGATCATGACAGCCCGCCCTTTAGGATCCACAGCCAAGTACTGTCCAGGAACAATTCTGCGGCAGCCGCTCTTGCCAAAGGTTTCCTGATGAATTTTCTCAAACACGTTTTTAGAAGGCTGGTATTCCAGGATGACGATGCGGCCTGAATCACTGCCCACCACAATGTAGTCCTTGGTCCCACCAGTTAATCTGAAGGCCATGAGGGAGCGAATGATGCCAAAAACTTCTACCGTCAACAAGGTATGAACCTTTCCAGTGTTTGGATCAGGACGAAGCAATTCCAAGATTTTCCCTCGGGAAACAACAATTTCTTGCTGTTTAGTACCTGGAAAATGCAAGCTACGATCAGCAACTCAGGAGGATTAAAGCCTCATTAACTTCAATCCAATGTCAGTTAGGAGTCGCAAACCATCCTTCTCTTGATTTCTTGTGTCTAAACTCCCACACAGTAGTAGCCCACTCAGTTACCCAAACCCTTTTAGGAAAGATGGGCAAAGATAGGTACAGAATGAGGATTTTGCAAGTTCCTTAGCAGGCAAAACACACTGGACTGGATGCCAGTTGGACAAAACCTAACATGGTGAGTGGGGCTGGATCTTTTTACGTAGGACTCTTACTACACTCATGAAAATGGACAAGATTGGGTTGCTCCAATGTGTGGTACCATAGGGCTCTCCTGCAGTCTCCCACTTAACATCAAAACAAAAGCATGCATAAAGCCAGTTCAAGGCAAAACACCATCAGTATTTATTTATTTATTTATTCGATTTCTATGCCACCATTCTCCAATAGGACTCAGGGCGGTGTACAGTTAGAATAAAGGAAGCATACAAAATTACAATCAGTTTCAAGGATAAATAAATCACTTTGGCCCGAATTTAAAACCCCAAGTAATCCATTTCAATTAAATCTGACAAAAGGGATTTATGCCAGACCGGCTTGATGAAACAAGAATGTTTTAAGGGCCCAACGAAAAGTCTGAAGGTCTGGGATTATACGTATACCTGGGGGTAGTTTGTTGATGAGACTCAAGCTATGCAATGCTGCCCTGGACCAAGACTTGGGGAGGCTGCCAGGGGCAATATAAACTCAGATTCAATCTTTTCCAGACCAAGCAATAGAACAAAGACAGATATTTGAAAAGCATCAATTCCAAATGTCAGCCAGAATGAAACTGCTCTTCATGAAGCAGTTGCTTACTGATTTGGGAGCCCTGGTGGAATCAGAAATGCAGGCTCCCCTTGCTTTATGCTAAATTCAATTTCCCCCCAACCCTCATCTCACATAATCACCCAACTACACAAAAGGTTTTTTTTTTACACGTGAGTAAAATTGAATGAAAATTATCAGTTGTATAATAAATTTGCATAAAATAAGGAAAATCTATACTGCTGTCAATCCTCCCTGGTGAATCAGATAGGAGACATGACTAGATGAGCTAAATCTACTTTATTTTAAGGCAATAAAATACTAACAGAACCCTCAAGTCTGAAAATATGAACTTTTAGTCACTACTTTTAACTGCTTCATACATTAGGGTTGGTCCTCTTAGTTTATTTCTTTGACTCTAAAATCACTGGGGGTTCCTGCCTCTAATCTGATTTGCTTCCTAGGCAGCACCTCTTCCCCCTCTTCCATTACATGAAAGCTGTGGCTCCCCACATCTTTGCTCAGTTTGTTTGTTTGTTTGTTTAATTTAATTTATTAAAATTTATATGCCGCCCTTCTCCTGAAGGACTCGGGGCGGCTCACAGCAATAAAATAACAGTAAAACAATAGCAATAAATAAGGTTAAAAAATCCAATTAAAATCCCAAAACAAATTAAAAACTCCCAAAACAGATCAGACGATTTGCTTAAAAAGCCATGTCTTAAGGTCTTTGCGGAAAGAACGGAGGTCAGGGGCTGTCCGGAGCCCAGTGGGTAACTCGTTCCAGAGGGTCGGTGCGGCCACAAAGAACATCCTCATCCTGGGCGCCGTCAGTCAACATTGTCTGGCCGACGGCACCCAGAGGAGGGCAGTCCTATGTGAGCGCACTGGGTGGTGGGAGGCCGGTAGGAGGTGATCCTGCAACTACCCCGTACCCATGCCATGATGTTACCACCGAGCCCTGGTAGTACAGTGGACTAAAACACTGTTAACATCTGCTGCTTGCAATTACTGCAAGTTCAAATCTCACCAGGCTC
>JANHZT010008286.1:6328-39932 GCA_032468215.1 Stegonotus admiraltiensis | reverse complement strand
TGCAGTGCGGGTTCCAGACAGATGAGCTGTATTCGAGAATTGGTCTAGCAAATGTTTTGTATGCTCTGGTTAGTAGTATAATATTACTGGAGAAGAAGCTATGCTCAAGATTAGGTTTACAACCCTTAATGCCTTTTTGGAGATGTTGTTACAGTGGGCTTTGGCACTTAGATCATTTGATATGAGTACTCTATTAATGAACTTTATGAAGTTTCAGAGAGAGTTTTAGGTCCCTGATAGACTCAGCATGGTGCAAAGGAAGCCTTAATTGTCACCTGGAATGAATGGGTGTTACAGCAGATTGTGCCCATGTGGCTTCTTTCTGCCCATGGTTAGGTACCTATCTGCCCCCTGGTTTAAAGAGGAATTGAGGGAGATGAAGTGAATGAAAAAAAAAAGCCTAAAGCGCACCTGGAAGTTAACAAACAACTAAGTTGACATATAAAGGCTTACATGGCATGGGGACAGACTATTTGAGGCATCACTTCTCCCCAGTCACATCTAATAAGCCCATCAGGTCTGGCAAAAAAGGCAGGTTGTGAGTCCTAAGGCACCAAGTAATGTCATCTAACAAAAGCAAAGCGAAGGAGAGGCTTTTCTGCAGTAACACCTGCTGTCTAGAATATCATTTGTTTTGAAGTCAGGCTGACTCCAATTTACTGGCTTTCTGGGAAGGTTCCAAAGACATGACTTTGCCATCTAGTTGGGAGATTTGGTAGTAGTGGTGTGTAGCTTGAAGAAAACTCATACCGTTAGTGAGATTGATTACACTCTTTTGCAGAGTATTTTTTTTTATGATTTTAAAAGTTATTTTTATAATGACTTTTGGACTTTTAATTTTATAAACTGCTCAGTATGTGGGATTGAGATATAAATTGCACAAATAAATCAACAAATAAATCAACAAATAAATAAAACAGAATCAAGATTCAAAAGCCTAAAAGGCTAAGACCTTGATGAAGGAATTTGATGGAGGTTGTACAAAAATGTGCATTTAAGCTTTTTAAAAAGTAAAAGGCACAGGTATTGGTGGAAATCTGATATGGTCACACACATATGATCTAAGGATGTTAGTGGACCTTAGTACAATCTAGCAATATTGCCACTGCTAAAAATGCTAATACAGTCTTATACAGTATTAACAGGTGTCTTTTGTCTTGATCACAAAAAGCAGTATTTCCCTTTTATTCTGCTTTAAGCCAGTTTAGTAGTAAAGTAAAATTTTGGGCATAATAGTTTAATGGAATGTTACAAATAGTGATGTATTCAGAGAAATCTAACAAAGATGGTTGAGGGTTTGACATCTTTGGAATAAAGCTTGATTTGTCCTTAAATTATAAGTAATTGTAGCAGCAGGAGCAAAGTGAATTAGTATTTCTAATACTACTATTGTCCCTTTCAATTTTAGTCAAAAGTATATGAACCGTAGAGCACTGTATGCCGTAATTATATTGAAAATTAGTAGAGCAGTCACCTTTTTGAAAAGAAAAATCTGTAGAGATCTAGACTTATCTATTAATATCAGTTTGTGTTTTTGTGTATGTTTTCAGCCTGTAGTGAAGGACATTATGGAAACTATTGTCAGAAAATATGTCCTGAATGCCCAGCAGATAGACCATGCAACCAATTAACAGGAGAATGTGCTGATGAATTGACATGTGCAGAAAAAAAGCAAATGCATCTCTGCAGATTTAGTGAGTACTATTATTTTGGTAAATGGTCCCTTTTATAAATTCTGATTTTGTAATCTGTATATAATTATAATTCCCTATCATCAGCCTTCATTTAATAGTAAATTGTTCCATTGGTATTTCACTATGTGAACTTGTCAAGGCTACCTACCTACCTACCTACCTACCTACCTACGTGAATGGTGCTTGTGCTTTATCTTTCTTTCCAAAATAATGTAGTTTCCTACATTATTTTGTAGGAAATACAAAATAATGGGATGGGGAAGGCTGTTTTCACCCTCCCCAGGCTCCAAGAAAGCGTCTGGAGCCTGTGGAGAGCAAAAAACAGGCGTACTGTGCCCACCTTGCCATCGCGTGCCAACAGCGGGGGAACCCTGGGGGGTCAAATGCGCATGCATGGGGGGGCGGGGCACATTGAATTATGGGTGTGGGCATGCGCATGCATGACCCACCCGCGGTCTCCCCGCTTTTGGCACGAGATGGCAAAAAGGTTAGCCATCACTGACCTAGGTCATAGGAGCAAACATTATGGTTAGGCAGAGTACAGACTTTGTGCACAAAATTTCTTCAACAATAGTGAGGGCCTGTCGCCTACTCCAATTATTGAGTCACGGGGCAGCTACAGCCTCTGTTATTTATGTTGCCTTTCTTCAGGCATATCTTTTAAAGGCAAGGTTTCTAAGCACATTGTGTACCAAGTGATTCCTTCAGTGCATCCTTATAATATCATGGTTTATTCCCCTTTTTGGTCTTGTTGCTGGAACTGTTCTTAACTTCTGAACTGCCCTATTCTTCTTTCTGCCCATCAGGTACTGATGTACATTTGAGCTTCAGTTTCTTGCATCTCACTTCTTGCAGGATTTGACCCCTTCTTTCCTCATGACCAAAGTAAACGGGATACTCTTTATTTCTCAGAAACCATCCATGAGAACTACTTAAGCTATTAGGTAAAAATTTTACCAGATTGAATCCCCTGCAGTGCCAGATTACCTGTGTTTTGGCATTCCTTTCACACTCCAAATGCCAGGTTGTGGCACTATCATCCTTAATGTTATATGTAACAGCCATCTTTGCCCACAAC
Organism: Stegonotus admiraltiensis; assembly: GCA_032468215.1. Taxonomy (NCBI): domain Eukaryota; kingdom Metazoa; phylum Chordata; class Lepidosauria; order Squamata; family Colubridae; genus Stegonotus; species Stegonotus admiraltiensis. The sequence goes on along the minus strand of JANHZT010008286.1, from coordinate 37,160 downwards.
CTTTAGTGAATGTCATCCTTATTTTTTTTTAATTTAATGAAGTGAAGTGCTTTATGGTTTGATTCACCTTTATCTGCTGGTATTCATGCTGATACTGTTACACAAGTGTGCTCTCAGATTCAGTTTTTGGTAGTCACGCACTCACTGGCCTGGAAAATTGCCACACTCAATTTCAAATTAACTGAACATTGAGGCAGTTCTTTAAAATACAAAGAGACCCAGTGAATTTCAAATAACAGCAAACTTTTCTGATATATTTTTGCTCTTACACACACTCATCCATACTTACCCAGCATCTACTACTAGGCTGCCAGATACTAGCAAGAGGGACAGAAACCTCCAGGTCTGAGGACTGGGCTGACTTCAGGACTTCTTTTTATCCCCCAGAGTTGGTGGGGAGGGGCTTCCCATGCAGGCCCAACTCCTATGTTCGTGAGACTTGGGGAGGGGCTTGCCATGTGCTCAGACCCAACTTTGGTGCTTTTGTTCCCTTTTTAACAACTTGGCTCCTTTTCCTGAGGGAGATTTTTTTGGCTTTTGTCCACCCTGCTTACATGCCTTTGGCACTTTTAGGTATAGTGGCTTTGGTTTAGTCTCACACATTCCCTCCCCTGGCATCAACTTAAACAGGAGATGCCACAAAATGGGGCTCACTCATCACCCGCTCAGAGCATTAAAGATTTTTGTATATATTCTTGCCAATAGGTTTACTGTCTAATTGGTATGGAGGTACAATATTTTAGGAAAACAAATCTAATACATTGAAAGACGAAGGAGATTAATGCAAAGGCAAATAATACAAACAGAAACATTTGGACAATTTTCCTTCCCCAGGATCTCAAATCAGGTAACCAAGATGTGAGCCAGGACCAGTTCCATCTGTCCTGATCTTGGGAGGTGTGAGATGCTAGAGTCTTAAGCTTGGCTAGTTTTGCTTCAGTGTAATTCTCATTATTGGTTAGGTTAAAACAGCAAAGACCATTAAAGACTGCATTGATGTAGATATGGTCACTTTCAGGAATGTTGTGATGGGAAGCCATTGCTTCTTTTGTTTGACCTCTTTGAACATGGCTGTGTATGGTTTTAAACATTGTTGTGCAAACATATTAAGCCAGACTTTGACATGTGTGACATACTACATTGCTGCAAACTATCAATAAACTCAGTCTCATGCCATCTTAAATCTTGGGGCCTTCTTCTCTTCAATAGCTATATTCTTTCAGAATAACAGCATCTCATCAGCATTGAAAACCTGATTTATATTCCTTCTCCTCAATACTTTTTGAGTTTTGCAGTTAGGCTTAGCTTCATCATCAGCTAAAGTACACTCATAATTTTTACACTAGAGATGGAATGATGTCTTTTGAATTTCTGGCACCAGCCCTTGCTAACAATGAAAGTGCTTTCTGCTGAGCTATTGGACCAGGGGGTGTGTTGCTTAAATTTGTTGTAAAGAAGACAACCTTAGCAGAAATCATACCAATATTCATACATTTTTAATGGTCTTTGATCGAAATGAGCAACTCATTCTCTGTTTTTAGCATCACTTTATCACATGCAAATTCTCACAGTATGGTACTTTTACATATGGCACATATGTGAGCCCTTCACAAGATTTATCTGGAATCTGCACTTTCTCATTCAAAGTCCTAAGTTTCTTTTGACCCTTTTATGATTTTGTCCATCACCGGCTGCACTTCATTTAGAATCCATGGGTATTCATATAAACAGCAGTATTTTAAGAGCAAGTAGCCTAACACAGGCACACCATCCTACCCAGTGATGCTCACAGTCTCTCTGTGAGATTGAAGATACCCATGCCTCACCTAATTTAGTGAGGAACAACCAAATTTTTTAGTTTTACTAAAAAGTTTTACTACTGGCATTGTGAAAAAAAGAACCTGAGAACAAAGATCCCACAAATATGGAGATTCAAATACAGTCCATATGTGTGAACGCTTTAGAGACAAAAAACAACAACCCATAAATCCAAATATAGGGAAGTAACTTGTTCTTATACATAAGGGCAGTGTGGCCTGCTATATTTCTGTGTCAACAGACCCCAGTATCAGAAAAAGAGAAAACATCATATTATTTTCTCCTAGTGATTTTATTTTTGCAATACCAACTCAACAACATATTTTAGAAAATATGGCTTTGTTTTATATCTTATCCAGTATTGTTTGCAACCAGGATCCCCCACTTTCATTTTAAGAAGTTGTTTTCATCTCCAAAAACCATTGTGATCATGGCAAGCGACAAGGATATCATGGAAGTAATATGGGTAGATGTTTTCATTCTTTTGGTGGTGGTGGTGTTTTTTTGGATTTCACTTGTTTTAGAAAGAAAAAGAAAATGTTCTGTGAAAAATCAGAATTTATCCCACAAAGTTTGAGTTGCATACTCATTGCATGCTTGGAAGAATGCAATAGATTCTGGGGAAGAGGATACCCATTCTTAAATTAAATCCAGACAAATAAGTTGGTTTAGTATTATACAGTATCATATTTTAATCAAGAAATTATATAAAGAAAAATGTAACAGATTCAGATAATCATACACAGTAAATTCCTTTCCTTGATACTTCGATAATATGTTAATTTAATACTTTATTTTAAACAGATATTCTATGAATGTTGATCAGGTATGTATTGTTTTTTTTTCTTTTTTAAGAACTGAAAAGCAAGTTTTGTTACCATTCTTGGATATACTTCAATAAACACTGTTATTATATTCCTAAATTTGGGGTGATCACTAAAGATGACGCAGAATACATGTGCAGACAATTTAAAGGAGCTGAACTGATAAGCTTGGCTACCATTCAAGAAAAGGTAAATGATTTAGGCATATGTCACAAACTTTTTTTTAAAAAAGAGAATAATAATTATCCTGTTTTTAACATTTGTTTCTAATACTTTTTAAACTTATTTATAATGCTTTACTGTATACAATATAAGTAAAATATATTGTTTTGATGAATGGGAAAACCTCATGAAGTTTATATATTTTATAGTGGTTTTTGGATGCTTTTATATTGTTCTTTTCTTGTTTTAAAATTATTTAAAATTCTTTTTGCTGTTTTTCTGTTTGTTTTAACTGTTTGTCTCCCAGAATCATATGGGTGACTATATAAATTTGAATAATAAATAAGTGGGAAGAAAATAAATTGAAATAATTAAATAACACTTGTTTCCACAATCTATATTATGTGAAGAAAATAATAAAAAAACATAGAGTGCTGTACAGTGCATCCATTCATACTTATTTGGGAAACATTCTGTTTTTATACAGCTGTTTATATTTTAATTTCACACTGCTTCTGCATTAATTGGAATTAACTTTTAAACTGCCACACACACATCCTTCCCCTTTAAGTTACTAAACTCTATCATCATCAGATATATTGCAAATAACTATAAAGACTATAACACTTAGGGAACGGAACGTTTACTTTCTTTACAAGAGCTGATGTCCATCTGTTTATTTCTTCTTTCCTTTTTCCTTGGTTTGCTTTAGTGATTTGACATGCAAACACTTGAATGGCAACTGGTGTTGCTTTTTTTTGCTCTTGGCAGATTTTGAGAAAGGGTTCTTCTTTATTTCCAGTAATAATTGGGGAATACCAATTAATTGTAATTGGGTAATGTCTAACTTTCGAATGCAGATCTGGAATTTCTGGAGCCACCTAGTGGAGATATTTGGGGGAAAATAAATGAAGTGCTGTGCAAGTATTTTCCCCCCTTCAGTCCATTTTCCAACATAAATCATATCTTCTCAAAGATATTTTGTGAAAGGGAAATTATGTAACTTTAAACTTCTTGCATATTACTACATAGTTTAATTCTTTCAAAGTTCATTTAATTCCAAGATGCCTTTGTGTCATTATTCCTTATGTGCATTTTCCTTTCATTCTCTTAGGAGGTTAATCTATCCTTGATTAGTTTTTCTTACTAGACTTGTGCTTTCTCTTCCTGAGGCTATTCTATTTTTCACTTTACTTCCTTTGTCCCATACCCATTTTATTAATTCTTGACACTATCAAAAATGATGCATCACATATTCAGAATCTTTGTTTTCTTCATTAATTTTCTCAGCCTTTCTTCATGAACACATTCATTCTTTTTCCATGTATGTGTATGAATAAACTTGCTTAAATCATGTCTCCAAAATAATTTCTAATCAGTTACTCACCAAACAATCTCTATGTCCACTCATTCTTGGATTTCCCAGTGCCCCACAGTTACTGTCCTATCTTATTATTACAGATCCATTCATGTCACTTAGGAGACAATGCCCTAGATCACATTCAGAATATTACACAATTTTGCTGAAAATTTATCCCCTTCACTAACTCTAGTCACTATAGCATCACATACAATTAATAGCAACCTATGAATTCTTACATTCCTTTGCATCTACAGTAACCTAGATGATATCAATTCATACTTTCTGGCAAACAGCTTTGCTTTTCATTTATAATTAAAGTTATATCTTCCATGAACATGTATTCCACTCTCCTCCACAAGACCAGATATATTCATTCAAATATATCTGTCCTCTCTTATTTTCAAAAACATGCAATATCTTTTTTATCTTTAATTTAATGTATTAATTCATGTAGCATATACTCTTCTTATATTCCATATTACAATCTATTATATGTTGCCACTGTCTACAGACCCATAGGTATTGGCCATTTCTCTTATAGCTTTAACTAATTGAGGTTTTCATATAAACCTTTTTGATAAAGTAGAAAAGAAATAAACTAGATTGCTAACCTTTCTGCTAATGATAAGAGGATGATACTGTCATTTTGATTAGTATGAGGAACATCCAACCGTTTTTTATCTCAAACATGTTCATGCTATTCAATGCAAGCTAGTATCTCTACATTGCAAGACCAACATACAGCTGCTGTATTGCAAGACCAATATATAGCTGCCATATCCCACCAATTAGTAGCATGCTGCAGTGTGCTAACATACTGAGAGTATTGGAGTGACTAATTAAGCAATTGCAATTAACATATTTCATATGGATAATTCTGGTCATGCTATACAAGACTGAATGAGCTCTTGGTCCAGAAATAGTTACTCAGTGCCCTTTTAACTGATTGGAAAGTACCCATTTACACGATGTACAGTTTTTGGCTGAAAAATGTCTGTGGCTGAAATTTATCTTTTATGGCTTGCTGGACTGCTGGAGGCTTCTAGACATCATGATTTTTCCTATTGATTCTGTTCATTAACTGCAGAATTGGCTTGCTAAAATAATCACTGAAAAAATTTGGCTTAATGCAGTTGGCCCAGCTTTTTTCCCAAAAAGAATGCTGTCAACAATGGAAAAAAAGATAACAGAAAGGTAAATCTAACCAATTTTCTTCATATGGGCTGTGTGTTTTCATTTAAATGTTCTCATGTACAGAAATTAGGGTATGTTAATTACTCTTAGGACTCTCTTGAATAAGAAAAGGCTACATCCAGGCCAATCTGGCTTGCTAAGATTAAATCAAAGCATTTTTGTCCCCAAATCCAGTCCCTAATAGCCTGCAGTGACTGGGAAGAGTATTGTCAGGATACTGATCATACATAGCTCTATGATACAAGTTGACATGCTTTTGTAGTGACTTTGGGTACATGTTTTATAGGAGGGTTTACATAAAACTCTGTAAAATACCACAATAGATAGCTAGATTTTTCTCCTCAGTCCGACTGGAAATATCTCCTTTGTATTCTCCCCACTCTTCCCTCCAACCTTTAGAACACCATGGTCCAAGGTATCAAAGGCAGCTGAGAAATTAAGCATATGACCGAGACAAAGCAGTCACGTTCTTCTGTCTGAGTTGTACCACAGATAATTCACAAAAGCAACCACAGCGAATGCCCAGGCTGGATTTAATGTGAAAAAGGTCAATGATCTGTTTCTTACAGGACTTTCCACAACTGCAGACCTAGCATCTTCTTAACCTTCTCCCAAAAGGAAATTGGTTTATGCTTGACTAAAACTAGTTAGGCTCTCCCCATCATTCTACTTCCTATAAAAAAAGAACTTTGTTCCTTCCATCATGTATACAAAAGGTTCAGAAGTCCAAGCTTTTCATCTTAATATGGAGCTTCCTTAATAAAATCCCAAACAAAAGAATCTATTGATAGGTCCCCTCAAATGGTTTGTTTGTTTGGAGTTTTATTAAGGAAGTTCCATATTAAGATGAAGAGCCTAGATTTCTGAGCTTGGTTGTTTTCTTGCAGATGTTTCATTACCCAAACTAGATAACATAACAGTGCTAGTAAGAAGTGGAATTTGTTGTCAGTTTATATTCTACTGGCTTGTCTGTCCATGTTAGTGGGGGTGGTCTTAGAGATTCTTTGATTGGGCTGTTTACTATTAGCTTGTTTGGCAGTTCTTTGATTGGGGTATTGTTTAGTTCTTGATTGTTGGTTGAACGCTAATCTTGAAGTTAATTTGTGCTTATTTGGATACTGATTGCTGATGGGGAGGTGTTTTGGTCTTTTTTGTTTGTCAGTCAAACTTCATAGGACTAAAGGGAGAGGGATATTTGAAAAATCTTCCAGTGCTAAATGTTAAATTATAGTATTATGTTTGACGATGCAGAGTTCATTTTATATGTAAAATCATGTAAGACTGATAAAAATTCATTTCATCATTTTGTGTTTCAGAGTTGTAACAGACACTGAGCAGCTGTGCCTTCAGATGCTGCCTGGAGTAGGTCATTTGGTGGCAGTTCCCTGTTCCTATAATGCTTCATGGATCTGCAAAACTCCTTTAGGTGAATTACTTCCTTATTTCTAATTGCATATTTTTAATCTTCATTAATACACTCAAGTTTCTTGAACAACATCAACAAAAAGTAGCAATAACTGGGCAATTTTCTCAGGAGAGATAAGTAAGGAGAAGAGTTTCTCAAAGATCTCTATTGGGATCATGCTTAACTTGTCTGTACACGCTGGCCAAGTGTGCAGAAGATATTATTCAGGAAGGTAAAAGCAAAAGTGATTGCAAATAGCTCCAGAAGCATCTCTTTAACCTAGCTAAATGATCAAGCAATTGGTTAATTCGTTTTTTTTTATAGTAAATGATGCAAATTGGAGCAAAAATTCCTAAATTCACACATACATCCACTGGGGTCCAGACTATCTGTAACTAAGCAGGAATATTGTTTTTTTCACAGATAACACAATGAAAATGTTAAATCAGTGTTTGGAATCTATGAAAATGGCAATTTTCATACCCGAAATCATTAGGAGGGGTTTTAAAATAAGAATGATAATATTGTACACAAATGTATAGAACTCTACAATACGTCTGCATTGGAGAAATATGTATAATTCTAGGTGCTGTATTTAAAAAAGATTATTATACATGCAGTATTATAGAAAAAGTGCAGATAAAATTAATCAAAATATGTAATTCAGGGAGCTCAATACTTTTCTGATAAGTGGAAGCTAGAATACTGGAGGTACTTAGTCTGGAAAAAAGGCATTTGAGAGAGAACATGATGAAAAGTGTATAAATTCCTGCATGGAATGCAGAAAATGGCTAGAAGATAATTTCTCTCCCTCTCAAAACACTTAGGACCCTCAGTCATCTAATATAACTGATTGGAGGACGTGTAGAAAATATAAAATAAAGTAGTTTTTTCACCCAGTTCACCTTACCCCATAAATTCATTACTACAAGTCATGACAATTCCAATTAATGTGGCTTTGAAAAACTAGTTACAGGATAACAGTTTCAGATGGGAGGTACAGTATGTCTCCATGCTTGTAAGCACCCTGGAGAACTCTGAAAACAAGTGCTGAACTGAGATCTTGGCCTGATCTAGCACAATTATTCTTAAGTTCTTACTTCCATTAATTAATTATTTTCTTTATCAGGGTATTCTTTTGTTTACGAATTGGTTTCAATGTCTAAACCACAGGCCAACACCACATATTATGGCAACACATTCCACAGGTTGATTATAGGATTCGTGAATAAAATTTTCCTCCTCTCAGTTTTAAAAATCAATAGATATGACATGGGAATACAATCATCAAAATTAATAAGATATAAATTTAATGGTAGCCCAAGTAGAAGACAACTGGATATTTCACATGAGAACATGATAGTAAAGATTTCTGTAGGCTTAACTCCTAATAAGTGGTGATGCAATTAAACAAATCATTTCTGAATTTATTCTTCAATGTGCTATGGTTTATTCCATTTTCTCCTTGCTTGTCGTTCCAGCTTCTACAACAGTAGATGCTCCAGAAAAATGGTGGATGTCATTGGTCACATCCACTATAGCAACCATTATTGTATTGATTGTGACTGTGATTGTAACATTTAAATATGAAGTCTGAATTTCATACATTGCAGATGAAGTGAATTTCGCACTGCTATAGTGAGATGTCAAGAGCAGAAACTTGTGGAAATATATTTTCATCTAAAAAAAAGGGCAAAATCTAATGTGGATAGTTGGTAGACTAATTTATTGAGTTTTTATTGTTATATTATTAAATATTTGTGAATGGGTGGACAAAGTTTTGTCACAGAAATAGAAGAAAAAATGCTAAAGATTAAACAACTGTTTATCTTTTTAAATAAACTTTGGAAAATAACATCATCATCTTATATGAATTTACTGGCTTCCAGAATTTATAAAACTGAAACAGTTCAACTGTTCAATAGCAATCTTTTAAATATAATTCTTTGAACAATTTTATAGTCTTTAGAAGAACTCCCAGTTCTATTTTCTGCTTATGAAATTAATAAATAAACTTGTAGGGGGAAAAACCTTCTTTGTATTCCATTGTTTCTGCTGGCATATTCTTATAGTTTTTGTATTGGAAGATTTAGGAAAGAATACTGCAACTGTCATCTTCATGGATCTGGCAATGCTTCATGGAACTCTCTCATTCAGCTGCAGTTTCCACAGTTGTTTGTCCAACTCACCATGGATGCTAATGTCTCTCTTAGGAGAAAGATGTATTCTTTTACCCACTCCATTCCAGCTTTCATAATGTTAAGTGTCCTGGTGTGGTTGAAGTTATTAATGTGGAGACCAACCACAACTGTATTATTTGGGGAGTTCATTATAGCGTATGTGCTCCCCGCAGCCTGTCCTTTAGTTATTTCTGGGAGCTTCTAGCCTTAAAATCAAAATAGAGCTCCTTGGCTTCTTGCTGACATTTTTTGCAGCACTCAAGGTTGATGCTAATTCATGTTTAACAAACCTTTGATCAATGATTCATCATGCCTTCAAAGAAGGATGGTGCTGACTTGCTTTCATCGTGCAATCATTGATTTGTAAACCTGAACTAGCAAAACTAGTTCACCTTTACTTTCTGCATGCATCTCTCAGAGAAGGATTTGAGAGGAACATAAAGAAGCTCTCTCCTGCTTTACTCTGTACTCCCACTCTGTGCTTATGACTGGTAAGTTGGGCTGCTTTTGAATACAGGTTTAGCACTATTTCAAGACAGCCCATGTAGCAAGCAAGAAGCAGTTGGGAGGATTGTGGGTAACCTTTGTCCTGCTTTCTCATGCTGCCTGTTAACACATAGCCCTGATTAGTTGTACAATTTGACTAGCTAAATTAGCTATTATGAACATACAGTATGTCTAAATTGTCTCTACCCCATGTTAGATTGATGGTGGTTTCTGTGAGGTGGTGGTGCTTGTGAGGAAAAAGAATGAAAGCTGGGAAGCTCAACCAGTTCCTTTCCTTAATTTGGCCTCCATTAAGGACACCACTTGGCCTTGTTAGCAGAATAAGACTTTTATACATTTAGCTGTAGATTTGTCTAATACAATAGTTGCTTATTGAAAATAGATGACACAATGCTATTTTCTTATTGTGAAGGAAAGTACAAATTAGCTGCTCTTCCTACTCACTTCAGTAATCAAAGGTAATGCTACTCAGACATCTGTGAATTTTTCTGCATGAGAAAAAAAAATCTCCAAATTTCTATCATCTGCAGAGCCCAGCTGTATTATTTTTCCTTCTTCTTTTATTTTTGTTTAAGTAATTGCTTACTTCCATCAGGTTAACTATCTGTCTAGGCAATTTCTTAGTTGGAAGTTCAAGAATTAATTTCCAAAAACATTATTACTAGGTAACATTCTTACCATAATACTAGGGTCTGTTCTCCCTAGTATTAACCTGCTTAACTTCTAAGTTCAGACAATGTCAGTTAAATGTTGTCTCTGCTGAAGCCATCACTAAAGTATATCTTGAACTGAGCGCTAAATCACAGAAGAAATTCAGAGCAATAATCATCTGAAAGTGAACGCCAAAAATTATTATTTTCTTAGAAGATCAATCAAACCCTGTCTGATAATGTTTATTCTGCTGGGAGAAGTTTAGGATAGGATATGAGCCATGGTGGTGCATTGATTGGAATGCAACATTGCAGGCTAATTCTGCTGATTGCCGACTGTCAGCAATTTGGCATTTCAAATCTCACCGGCTCAAGGTTGACTCATCCTTCCATCCTTCCAAAGTCAATGAAATGAGGACCCAGATTGTTGGGAGAAATACGCTGACTCTGTAAATCGCTTAGAGAGGGCTATAAAGCACTGTGAAGTGCTATATAAGTCTAAGTGCTATTTCTTTTGCTATAAAGAAATGGAGAGGGTTAGAGAATTTAGCATGTCCAAACAAATTCATGTCTCCAGAGCCAAATGGTTTATCTCCCAGGGTATGGAAGGAACTGGCAGAGGTAATTGCAGGAGACCTCTCAATAATCTCTGAAGATACTTGGAGGACTAGTGAGGTCCAAGAAAATTTAAGAAAACCAATCCCCATCTTAAAAAATGGGAAGAAGAAAGCTTTAGAAAAGTATTGAACTGTCAGCCTGATGAGCAAGGTCCTCAAGCAGAATATCCTCTGGCTGAGAAAAATGATAGGCATAACTATAGAACAAGGAGATTGTCTTTTTTCTTTATTATTATTATTTATTTATTTGTCAAGCATGTATAAGATAACAGATATAAGTATAAACATTATTATGAATACAGGAAATGGATATGAATAAATAAATGGGGACAGTAGGACAGGGACCCCTTATGTTGGTGCACTTATGCTCGCCCCTTACAGACCTCTTAGGAATGGGGTGAGGTCAGCAGTAGATAGTCTAAGATTAAAAAGTTATGGGAGTTTGGGGATGAAACCATAGAGTCAGGTACTGCATTCCAGGCATTGACCACTCTGTTGCTGAAGTTGTATTTTCTGCAATAAAGTTTGGAGCGGTTTATCTTAAGTTTGTATCCATTATGTGCTCGTGTATTATTGCGGCTGAAGCTGAAGTGGTCATTGACAGGTAGGATGTTGTAGCCGATAATTTTGTGTACTAAGCTTAGGTCAGACCAAAGGCGGCGTAGTTCTAGGGTGTCTAAGCCCAAAATTTCAAGCCTGGTGGCATAAGGTATTCTTTTGTGAGCAGAGGAGTTGAGGACTCTTCTCGTGAAATATCTCTGGACTCACTCAATTGTATTAATGTCTGATATGCAGTGTGGGTTCCAGACAGATGAGCTGTATTCGATAATTGGTTTAGCAAAGGTTTTGTATGCCCTAGTTTGCAGTACAATATTACTGGAGAAGAAGCTTCACAAGATTAGGTTTACAACTCTTAATGCCTTTTTGACAATGCTGTTACAGTGAGCTCTGGCATTTAGGTCATTAGAGATGAGTACTCCAAGGTCCTTGACAGAGTGAGGGTCGTCTACAAAGTCATATCAGCCCAGCTTGTATTTGGCGTTTTGATTTTTTTTTTTTTTGCCAATGTATAAGACAGAGCATTTGTTGGTTAAGATTTGGAGTTGCCAATTGTTTGACCATTCTGACACATAGTCAAGGTCTCTTTGTAGGGCAACAGCATTGTTGGTGGTGTTAAATAGTTTTACATCATCAGCTAAGAAAATGCAGTTGCTTATAATATGATCACAAAGGTCATTTATGTAAAGTATAAAGAGTATGGGTCCTAAAACACTGCCTTGAGTGACGCTGCTGTTAACAGATGGAGGGTTTGATAGAGTGCTCCCTATTTTGACTACTTGTTGCCTGTTTGACAGGAACACAGCTATCCATTTATGCAGGGATCCGGAAATGCCATAAGATTTTAGTTTTAGAAGTAGTTTGTCGTGTACCACTGAATCAAAGGCTTTACAGAAGTCTATGTAAATTTTGTCTATTGCTTTGCCCTGGTCGAGTTGTATAGTCCATATGTTTTTGCAATGTAAGAGTTGCAGATTACAGGGCAAATTTTTCCTGAAGCCAAATTGTTCATTAGAGAGTAGATTGTTTGCCTCTAAGTGGAGGGTAATGGATTGGTTTGTGGTTGATTTCATGATTTTGCAGATGACGCAACATAAAGAGATTGGTCTGTAATTTTCAGCTAGGCTGAGTTCACCCTTTTTTGAAGATAGGGATGACTGTGGCTAGTGACCATAGGTTGGGCAAGGAGCTGGTCCTGAAAGATTTTTCATAGATTATGCTTAGAGGTTCTGCTATGGCAGTGGAAAGCTTTTTTAAGAAGTAGACACATAATCCATCAGGTCTAATAGATAGAGATGGTTTTAGGCTCTGTAGTGCCTTTTCAACGTTATCTTCTGTAAAATCGATATATAGGTCATTGCAATTAGTTGTGGTATGACTAGGAAATGCGGGGCATGAGCCATTGCTGTTTACAAAGCATATAATTTTATTTAAAAAATTATAAAGTCTTAATAATGATTCATGTGAGAGAAATCTGGGTGACCAGATAATAGTGAAGAAATATACTGTAATAGAATTCTTCATATATCTGAAGGGTGTCACATAGAAGAATGAAAAGATTTAATCTTAGTTGAGTGAAAGGTCAGGACTACTAGAATCAAGGTTTAAAATAACAAAGAAGGAGATTAAGGCTAAACATCAGGAAGAGCTGTCAGGTTGTAAAATAGCCACAGAACGTGTTGAGTCCTTGCACTGGAAGCCTTGAAACAGGCGGATGGTAAACTATTACAGATATTCTAGTGGACTCTGCAATAAACAGTAGATTGGACTAGGTAACCTTTAATTATCCCTTCACTTCTATGATTTTATGATTCTATGCTGTAATTCCTAATGTTTTCAACAGCAGGTCTCTTTAGATGCACTGCAGTAATTTAAAGGAATGGAACCATGCACATCAATAGAATTTTAATGTAATACGAACATTTATCTAATTATGTCAGTATCACTTTATAATACTCAGTATAATAACGCAAAACCTCCAATAAAGTTACTAGCATCAGAAATATTAGAAAAAGGAAAAACTGTTGTAGCAGCCAATATTTAGTATATTGACTGGATAAAACATAATTTAATGATAGGCAGTAGATGCTTTTGTTGTATGACATACTGTTATACAGTAAAGCCATTAGAGGGCAGCAAATATATTTCACAAGACAGTTATTACTTGAAGACTTAAAAAAACCAGTTTGGAATAGAAATTCTTAAAACTTTGTTCTGTAGTATTTTAATTGGAGATTTTGTTTCAGCATTTATTCCTATTTTATAGCCAGATAGGGTTGGCAACAGTTCTGTGGCCAAGCATGTCATCTCTGATAGAAAACTACTTAACTCTAAGCCACAGATCTGTTTAATCTGTATTAATAATATGTGAATTCCATCCACTCACAAAGAACTGGAGTCAACAAAACTATTGAACAATAACAATAAAATTGGATATCAGTTAACAAGGCAAACTAGATATGATGCGAAGTTATTTTTATTTGTTTTAAGTGATTAGTTACTATGTTACAGGGAAGGAGTAAGTTCATGATAAATTCCTATGATATGGGAATTCAAATTTGAAAATAGCAAGGAAATCCAATTGTTGGGAAATTGTATCCCTTAGATGGCCCACATTTGTGTGTTTCATACATAAATCCTGAAATCATGCCATTGAATTTCAGAAGTAAAATGGTAACATTTTGACAGCAATAATAAAAAATGGCCATGTTTAAGCCAATTTATACTCTTTCATTCAGAGTTTTAAGGACAGATCCCTGGGAAAAAATGTCTTCTATCCCCATCCTTAAACGCCTAAAGCCCCAATCCACCACCCACTCCAGTTCACATCCTGTATTTTAAATAAATCCCATTTGGCTAGATTGATAAATGCTAAGTGAAAACCAAACCATTTATTTTATAGTTAATGTGTGGATCCAATCAATGGGTTCTTATGGGGAACACTGGAGTTTTCTTTCTTCTTGGTCTTGCTGTGTTTCCCAGATTGACCATTTCTCATTTCTTTCTTCTCAAGTAGACTTTTTCCAAAAAACTTCATATGGGATTATTTAGCACCTAACTAATTGCTTCTAAACCAGTTCTGAAACCCTCACTAGTTTAGCGCTAGTTTAGCAAGCTTTCTATATGTATGTGTATGCCAAGTACTGTATCTGCCACTACAGCCAGGACCTTGTCGCTACCTAAGACATATGGATACTTATGAAGCTCTAGCTCCACTGAACATGTCAGATTGAGTGGGATCTAGTCCCTCATCCAGTGGGATTGAGAAGTGAGCTGACTGTAAAATCTATACAATTATTTAGCACTGGACCATTCGAAGACATGAAAGACCAGATTAGGAATAGACTATGATGAAAAAAAACCAGGGGTGAAATGCTACCAGTTCGCTCCAGTTCGGGTGATAAAAACTACTGGTTCAGGCGAACCGGTAGTAAAAAAAAAGCTACCAGTTCAGGTGAACTGGTAGGTAAAAAAAGCTACCGGTTCCTCTGAACCGGTATTTCTGACAATCAACTGTGCAGTGGGGTTTAGCTTCATTAGAAAGCAGGATTTCCTGCTTTTTATCAAAGCTAAACTGTGCTGCACAGCTGATTCTCCCCCTCCCCCTGTTCTACTTACCTTCCCAAGCCTTCTTTTGGCACATACTACGCATCCACGTGTGTGCAGAGCGCACATTTGGTGCACACTATACATGTGCATGCAGCGCACATTTGGTGCACAGTGCACACGCACAGCCAGAGAACCGGTAGCAAACCGGTTCAAATTTCACCACTGAGAAAAACTATGTTGCACTAAGATTTGACACTGACTTAATGACATGCAATCTATCAATGAGGACTGTGGGTTTTCCATTTCTGAAAGTTTATAAGAGGCTGGACAGCCACCTCTTCTAGGCCTTAGGAGAGGTTGCTTGCGTAGGTGATGCTTTTGTTAGAAGAGGTCGATTTGTCCAAACACACTGGATTTTCTTTGTATTTTTTATTGTTTTTTTAATTCTTATTTCATGTAAGTCATTTTGGAGTTGAACAGCCTCTAAATCTTCAAACATTAATAACTGGTTTTCTCGGAGAAGATTGGGTTAGATGAGGTTTGGGGTCCTTCCAATTCTACAACTGACTTGCTAACACTGTTCTTGCTAGACATCTTGGCCAACAGTATAGAGTCACTCTTCCCTGCCTACTTTTCACTGAAAATCCATTCCACTCTAATTCAGCTCTCTGAAATGTCAGTAGAATATCAGTTCCATGACATTCAAACTTAGGGATGATTTCCTTTATTCTCATGTGATAAATTTTGTCCTGAATTTGGATGGCTAGCTTTAAAAATTGCTCAAACTCTCCAGAAAGAAAATGTGACCCTTTCTCCAAATTGAAGGGGCAGATCTCTCTATGCTATGGTAGAAAAGCAGGTCTCTATGATGAAATAAAGTTCTCAACCCCAAATTCCAGTATTGACTTACAGATGCCCAATCCTCTGACATTCCTAGTTATTCCAAAAGAGCCCTGTGACAACTTGGAAGATAATACATTTATTACGATAGAAAACTTTTGTAAGCTAGAATTCATTCATCAACAAATCACAAGTGAACTCTAGACCATGCAAGACCATGCTACAATAAATTCATTCATTTTGCTTGAACAGTTGACTTTGCAAAAGTAGAAAAATATGTATCTTCTCTAGAAATTGCTGCTGGTGAAGACTGTGTGTGTATATGACATATCAGCATTCCAAGTAATGCATCCCAAGAAATTAGAACTCCAAGGCAGGAACTCAAAGCACATGTTAATTGGATACATCATATCAGTATAGCCAGTGAAAACCAACTCTAAAAGTTTCCCACATTTACCATGTAATTAAAAGAGCAAAGTTTCCTTCCCAGGTGTCACAGGTCATTGTCCAGTTGAAGCAAGTGGCAGACTCCCTCGATCACCTCTGTTCCTCCTCCTACTGCCACCTGTTGGGATGATCTTGGTTTCGAATGGGAGAGCTCTTTATTTTGTCTACGAGACTGTCTATCTATTTCTCCCTCATCCTCCCCCCATAGTACGTGGCAACTGTGAAGCAGCACAAGATGGCTTCAGCCAGGTTTGATTCAGAGTTGACACACACACACAGACACACACACTGTGTACTTGTGTGTGTGTATGTATATGTAAGTGTGATTACGTGTGTGTGTGTGTGTGTGTGTGTGTGTGTATAAAAGCAGTTTTTAAATCTAAAAATCTTAATCATCATATGGAAACTGCTTTATTTATTTACAATTCAACCTTGATTCAACAGACCACATTGAGGGAAAGCGTGTCCATTAAATTTGAATGTCCATTAAAATCCAAATGCATATTATTGACATAAATGGCATAATTTGCTTAATTGTGTAGTTTTAATTAATTAGATTACATAATTATGTAAAAATACCAATTACATAATTACATAAATGATGTGAAATGGCATAAATATTGTGGGAATTATGTCAGTTGCCTGGAAAGATTTTAGAAACAATACATTTTTGTTGTGTTGGGTACATTAGCATCAATTTGGTACCAAATGAAGAACTTTTAAAAGAGACACAATGGATCAACAGTTAGAGATGCTGAGCTTGTCAGCTGGAAAGCCAACATCCCAGATTCGAGACTTGACAGTTGCGCAATGGGATAAGCTCACCTAGCAGTTTGAAAGCATGCAAATGCGAGTAGGTTAATAGATACCACTTTGAGGAAAAGTAACAGTAACAGTTAATATGAAGTCCAAACACAAATTTATCATTTGCACCCAAGTGTGTTAAATTGGCATCCATTAAAGTTTTACAGTATAGTAGAACCTCTTGTCATGACCATAATTTGTTCCATAACTTTAGTCGCAAACCAATTTGGTCATGACCTGAACCTAATTTTGGAAATTTGGCGCTTATAAAAAAATGGCGCGGAAGGGGAAATTGACGGTGGGAAAAAAATTTGTGAATTCTTTGGTCAGATCCTGATTTGGTTGTGGTCAGACGCATTCATGACCAGAGGTTCTACTATATTGCCTTTACTTTCCTCCTGCTTACAAGAAGTTTAGAGTGTGTTCATTGTGTTCCATTCCTGTTTCATTTATTTTGTTTTATTTAAAGATTTAGAGGCTGCCCAAGTCTAAAACACCTCTGGGTAGCTTCCATTAAAATCCTCATAACACTTTGTGGTAACTTAGTCTGAACGATTGATTGAGGGTTACCCAGTAGGCTTCATGCCTGAACTGTCATTGTATCTCTAGATTCTTAGATTTTACCTTCGTGCTGAATTATTACATCACACTGCCTCTAAGGTTTTACTGTGCATATTCTAAAGTGAGAAAGTCACTTGTTTCTCCTTCTAATTCTATAGCACGGAATTGATTTACATGTGCAAAATGTCAGTTTTTGGTGTTATCTAAAAGCACATTAATACTTGGGTTGGTTGAATGTGAGAAAATTGATTTTCTGTCAATCTCTCTAAATCAGCAGAAAATGGTTCTTAAAGAATATGGTTTACAATGTTTTGGATGCAACTGGAAAGTCACAGATATGGCTAAATTATAGCAGGGTTGACTATGTTATTATTACATTGTAATTTTGTTCTAAATTCTGGTAAAACTGCCCTCCCGGAATGAGTTGGAGGAACGGATGATTTATTTTACAAGATTGATATATTTATGACTCCCTGGCCCATGTCACTTTCTTATTAAATAATGAGATGAGGAACTATAGCTTTACATCCTCTGTTTTGCTTTTCCGGACAATATGTATGATTATACACATACATAGAAATAGACAGTCTTTCCTTAGAAGTTTTTTTTTTCATTCAAATCTTAGAGTTGTCAAGGATTACATGGTTTTCCCTACTTTGATCAATATAGAGTTCAGAAGGGTTAAGAAGAGCATCTTGACAGCTCAGCCTTTCAGCTATAAGAACTGGATGTGCTGAAGAGAAGAATGAAATGCCCAAAATCTGTCATTTCAGCAAGTCAAGCATGGATGCCTAAACACAATCAATCCTGGTTCCTGATTGTATAGTAAAATGTAAAATTTTTGCAATGGACTGCAGTGACAAAAATCATAGCCCAAAGAATGACTAGAATTTGGTAACATATCATTTTAAATTCTTGAATTCCTTTCTTTCTTGGCAGCCTTTCCCACATGGGTCAGAGAGTTTAGTGATATCCGGTTATTGAATAAAAATGAATCCAAATATATTGAAATCTTAATTCTAGCTCCTTTTTGGAGTTCATGAAGAAAAAAAATGAGAAAACATCACATGCTGGGCTTATTACAGAGTGGCATACATACAAGACATATTGACATTATATTTTTGTGATTAAGAACTATCAATTTTTCTGACAAGTAGTTCTTAACTTCAGAGGTTATTGGAACATTCTGAACTGTAGTTCTAGTCCAGTCACTAATACTTAGTCCAGAGTACTTCCCTTCCAGCTTTCTAAATATCAGGACAGGACTGATTGGATAGACTGGAATGAGACAAGATGCATCTGGTTCAAGAGGCTGGTTTTTGTCTTGCATCTCAGAGAAAATGGGAAAGGCAAATAGCATACAAAGTTCTTACATAGTGATCCCATCTTCTCACAGTGTCTATGTTACTAAATTAACCTTCCCCTTCCCCATCTTTGATGTTCTTCAAATGTGCAGGATATTGTCATAGTACTCAGACAGCATAACCTTGGCTCATTCTAGCTGGGGACAGCTGGATAAGAAAGGCTTTTCCAGACACACTTCTATTTAAATCAGTATTTCTCAACCGTGGCAACTTTTAAGATGTGTGGACTTCAACTCCCAGAATTCCCCATCCAGAATTCTGAAAGTTGTAGTTCACACATCTTAAAGTTGCTAAGGTTGAGAAACACCTTTTTAATATATGGAGACAGTTTCCTGAAACAGCTAGTTCTTCCCGAAGGTTTAAATGCTTTGCTGGATTCGGGCCAAAGAATTAGCGGAACTCCTTCCCGGATCAGAGTCACCGAAGAAGGGAACAAATCAGCGCTGCATGATACTGTACACCCACATCGTTTTAATGCAGATATCTGGGGATGGAGGACGGATCCTCGTTCATCGGCCGCGAATCTCTACTCTATGCAGCATCATTTGCATTTGTTTCAGACTATTTCACTCTGGGAAGGAGGGGGTCACCCGCTCCAGTTTACAAATAATAACAACAACAACAACAACAATAATAATAATAATAATAATAATAATAATAATAATAATAATAAAAATTAAAAAACGGACTGAAGACGGCAGTCCCGGTTCAGGACACGAGAAGCAACTTCTTAGGGGATCTCTGAAAAGTGCTGATCTGCATAAAGCGCTGAGGCGACGCGACGTTTAAGTGGCAGCCAGCGCGCTTCTGATTCGTCCGCAGAAAAGTTGCCATTCCGACCGGCGTTAATCACAATTGCGGTGGTTCCTCGCTGCTTTTCACTCATCCCCTGCCTCTTGTCTTCTTTCCCCCTGGGCTCTTCTTACGACTTGCCTGTCTTGTCCTCTGTGCGCGTGTCCGTACATCTTTCGCTACTGTTTTCTGTTGTCTGGCGTGTGTTTCACCCCCTAGTGACTGCTGCAAGGCTCCTCCTGCGATCTGCAAAAGGGAGACCTTCCCTGCAATCGAGGCTCTGCTCCCCAGCGTCCTTGCTGGCAACCGGGAATTCAGCAAAAGGGAACCTTGGCCGAGAGCAAAACCACACAAGGTGAGCAAACGTCTTCTCCGCCTCTTCTGCCAGTACTTGCAGCTTCGGGTTATTGAGATTGATGCGGGTCCGTGGCTCCGTCCAGCGCTGTGGCTGATTTCAAATAAGGTAAGAAAAGGCGCCTCTCTCTCGCTCGCTCGCTCTCTCGCTCGCTCTCTCTCACCCTGAAAGACGTTTTCCACCACTAAGCAGCGCCTTCTGTCTCAGGACGATCCGCTGGTGACTTTAGAAACTCTCTTGGAGCTTCACTTAAAAACAAACGAACACACACAGACACACAGACACACACACACATACAAATCTCCCGGTTTACAACTTTGAAGGCTATTCCTGGTGACAGCAGAATGGATCGAACCGAGATGACAGTTAAAGAGGCTCTTGGGGTGCGTTTGCAGGCTATCTGAAGAACTGGGTCCGGCTCCAATTGGGCAGCCAACGGGTCAGATCCAAAGGATTAGGCTATCCTGAGCAGTGTTTTAGAAGAGCGCTGGTCAAGTTTCTTCCTAAGCAAAAAGCCCTAAGCTTTTAAATTACACGTTTATAACTTTTTAATAGTTGTGCTTCACAAACTAAATGACTTCGATATAACTTTAAAAACAAAAGGAAACTAGGCTTTCTCCACCGACATTTTTGCACCAATCTGTTTATAGATTCTAGTAAAGAATCTTGACTTTTCTCTTTAAGATGATATATGGCATTATTTTTTAAAACAACAACAACAACAACCACCCCACCTTGAGTTCTCTTGGATATCTTGACATGCCTGTGACCTGAGTATGGCACTTTCTCTAAAATATATGATCTTGAAATCAACTACTTTTTATATATTCCCTTTTCTTCATTCCTGCTTTTTCCTCCAGTTATTAATCTGTTTGCTGTTTTGTTAATGGAGCCTTGGTTATTGTAATCAATAAAAGATAACATCACATTGTTCATAAAACTGGAGCCATAAAGAAAGGACGATTGAATGAGTAATACAGATCAACGATGTATAAAATATAATAAAGACCTTCATAATAAAGCTTCAAGGTTTGGCACTTCCTGCTCTTCAGTTATCTAAACCATCTGCAGATATATTTCTATATACATATGAAATAAAATGTTGTTTAAAGTTATTTATCACATTTATCTCTTTTGAGGTTAAGTAGATTTAAATAGTAAAGTAAGGACTGGATAGATCTTTACATTAAGGAACAAACCAATACTGTAAGATATGTGCCAATTATTTAACTTTCTATTTTCCTGGGAGCAACTCATAACTATTGTGTAAACATATTGATAATGCACTTTTAAATACCATGAAGAGGAAGAAGGTCAGTAAACATACCTAAAAGTAGGATAATTCAGGTTTTAATTACAGATTTGTACAAGGTTGAACAGTATTCTTGAAATCCATTGAACTTGGCAAAACCAAACTTCATATACAATTCATGTAAAATATAAAAAGAGAATGATTTGCATTCCTCCTAAAATTTTCATCTTTCAGTTGATCATTCAGTGATCTTTCAGTTCCAACTCTTAGATATCCTTATGTAACAAGTTCATATAAAAGCTATAGGAACTGACTTCACATGTTGCTTGTGGTGGGGTAAAGTATTGGCATCTTAAATGTCATTACTATATCAGGTTACGATCTTTTGATTTTCACTAGCAGTCAACCAAACTAATCCCCAAAATAAGAAGGCTTTTGTATTTCTTACTATCTACATTTTTTTATTCTTAGAAAGTATTTTTCCCCCAGAATTTCTTTTCCAGTGAACCTTTTAACAAATGTAAAACTGTGTACTTTCAGTTAAACTTAAAAATTAAACAGTTGTTTCTATTTATTGGCTATGGTAAAACCAGTTTATTATTAATCAGCCCAGATGTATGCATGTAGAAAGTTAAATATACTATTCCAACATAATCAGGTGGGTTTTTTCCCCAGACTTGTAACATTCTATTGAGAGAAAAAATGTACTGAAATTTTCCAATAAGAATGGAGCAGGAGAAGCTGCTTGATTTGAGTTTTGCTATTCAGGGGAAAGATGAGAAGAGATATTACCCTTTACTTGTTAACTCATCCTTTCACTTGATGATAATTCAGAATTGAATCTGGGACCACTGATACTATATGTACCACTAGGGTTACTTGGGATTCTTCATTATTTGACATCTTTGGTGAAAACCCAAGCCTTACACTTTCCAGTACAAATAATTTTAAAATATGACTGTGGAATCATTTTAATATTAGATCAATAGAGAACAAAATCTCCAATAATCTCTATTCCAACCAAGTCCTATTTATAAATATGGTTTAATGCACTATTTTTATAATCTGTTTCATCCCCAGTACATATGTTTGTCTACACTTGAGCAGTTCCAGTTATCTTAAGGTGCAAATCTTTATATGCAAACTTGGAAATAAATAATTTACTAGATGATAGTAAGAATAAGACAGGTGGGATAAAAAAAGTGTAATTGATGGTTAATAACTTGGAGTCTGACAACTGTGATTGTTCAGTGAATTATGGCAAAGCATGGAACCTGGAGTTTGGGGAAAAATATTCTAATTTCACCAAGTACAGAAATTATCTATACTGTGTGAACTGCTTCAAATATCCTATATAAGTTGTGACCCCTTAACTTTAGTGTATGTTTCTTCTGAAAGCCAGGGTGACTTCAATATGATCTGCCTTGCAGTGTCAGATGAAAAGATACTTCCTATTAAGCTATTTACTATTAATACTACTGTATTTAGTATTCTTACTATTTACTATTATACTATTTAGATGAAAAGATGTTTAGGACTCAGCAGGTACTGCAAGAATATGACTGTTTTGCTTCAATACTTCTTTGTCAGTGTTACTAAGTTTATTGTTAGGCAAGCAAATTACTGTATTATTTATTTCACTTAAATTTATTTATGAATCGATTTTTGTCTTGCTTTTCTGAATTGCAATTGGTCACAGGATTTTTTGGATAGTGGATGAGTTGTAATGTTTTAAATAAATAATTGTAGCTGTTAAAATGGCATTATTACAGTATGAAGGAAATCCTGAAAGCCCTATTGGTACATAATACCACAGAAGTATTTTAACCCAAGATTTTCCCCAATCCTACTTGAGGATGCTAGGGCTGAATCTGGGAACATCTGAATGCAGAGCAGATGCTGTGGCTCTTATTTCCTTTCCCATTATGTTCCAGCTTTTCACTAGATACTCAGTCTCCATCTATCCTTCTAGCTCCCATCACTATGCCTCGTGAGGACAAGACTATTGAAAGGCATATCCTATTAGGAAAGGCATGCTTGACAGATTGGCATCCTTTCCAGCATTTACAAAACCATCAACCTACTCTCCAGTAATTCATACTTATTGCTTAAGTATAACTCTGTGCATCCGTGACTTATTGAGCCAAGTGGAATTATATATTTAAAAATATGTTCTTGAATTTGGTTCAGAGCCAGTCCCACCTACTCTGCAGCTGAAGGTGAGATTATGTCTGCTCAGTGCCTTGTACAGAATGGAACTGGACTAGTAGCTGAATTTCACTTCAATGCTGGAGATGTGTCAGTATCTTCCATTGTAACCAAAGGCAGGATCTTAGTTTAGAGAATGTATGAGAATGTATGAGTTCCCAGCTTAATTCACATGAAAGAAGAAAGGTTCAGCATGTACAGAGTAAGACTATTGTCTGAGGAACTTGCCTCCTTCTGTGTACAAGTAGTCCTAAACTTATGACCATAATTGAGCCCAAAATTTAAGTTAAGTGATTTTTTAAAAAAATGAATTTTCCCATTTTACCATTTTTCTTGCCACATTTGTTAAATGAATTGTTGCAGTTGTTAAATTAGTAACATGGTTAAGTGAATCTGGGTTCTCCATTGACTTTGCTTGTCAGAAGGTCGCAAAATGACTCCTGAATACTGCAATCATCATAAATATGAGCCAGTTGTCAACCATCTGAATGTAAATCATTGCAGGAACTCAATGGCCAGAAGTGTGAAATATGGTCATAAGTCACTATTTTCAGTGCTGTTGTAACTTTGAACGGTCACTAAATGAACTGTTGTAAGTTGAGAACTACCTGTACTTGTTGGAGGGCCAGCTTTGTATGATTTGATGGTTGCAATGCTTTACAATGAAAAGTGCAACTTTGATGAATTAAAGTTGAAAGAGTTTAGAAAAGGAAAAAAAAATTAAGACATACTGAAAATAAGCAGAATATAGATGGATGAGAAAGGAATAAACTGGAGTCTCTGGTAGAATTCATTACCTAATTTATCAGTCTATACTAGTTAAAAATGCTTTAACTAAGTGGATTAAAGCATTAAATCATATAAAACAAAGCACTATATATGATCAAAACTGAAGCTACAACACAAAAATGTGCCCAGATTTTTTAAAATGTTTAAAAAGCCAACTGCAATGAAACCACAGCTATATGAGAAAGTACATCTGAGAATTTTATTCAAAAATAAAAACCACTTTTGATACAACTATGAACTGGATGACTGAGAATCTTCATAGACATTTAAATCTGAGAATGTTAATAAAATAATTGGATATCTTTTGCCATTTCTATTATTCAAAAACTATGTCCAGTATGTATGTATGTATGTATGTATGTATGTATGTATGTATGTATGTATGTTTATTTGTTTGTTAATGCATAACTGATACAGTTTTGTAAATACTTTCTCCAAATATGCAATTTCAACATGGTTGCCTCAGACTGGCATATAAATTGTATCTATTTTAAATAACTCTATTGAGGTTTGCAAACCTTTATTGAGGTTTGCAAATATCACCTACATTTAACCAAACCAGATTCATATTTAAGTTGAAGGTTGCCATGGAGTATCTTCCTTTTTTTGCCCACCAAAATGTGTTTGCTTACCAGTGAGTTCTGTAATCACAACAAGACTCTCTTGGAATTCATTTTACATGAAATATATGTGCAATGTTCATGTATTGGAGTGGTTGATTAATATTCATGGAGCTGAGTGATTGATTAATAAAAGTTTGTACCACTTGCCTGTGTGAATTTATCTGCCATTGGGGGGAAAAAGAGATATTTTTACCGCTAGTGGCAGGCAAAAAAGGAAAGAGAGCTGCTACTATCATTTCTATATCATTTATTATTTATTAAACACATTTCTACCGCACCACAATCAAAATGACTGTTGGCCGTTTACACAGAATATAAATGGGACAATTTAAAACACTTTCTGCATTGATTTTCTGATCACTGTTATGGTTATTTTTATACAACTTACAGTGTTTGCAAAGTTTTATTACTTAAAGTAGCATCATGGCTTTGGAGGGGATCCTGCCAAAAGGATTTCAGATGGATTGCTGTGGATGCTTATTTTTGTTCCTTTTTTTTTGCTTATCACGAGTGATAACATCTCCTGTCCCAAAAATGTATATCCAAAAGCAGAAAAATTCAGATAGGCAGATTGTGCAAATTTTGACTCTTTCCGTCCCTTCCCTTCTTTTTATCTCTGTTTTATTTGCTAGCTAAAGGCCATAAAATTGATCTAAATCGGAAACTGAACAAATTACAGCTATAATAAGAGCAATCAGCCCCAAGGGAACACTAAAAAGTGATACAAATGAAAGATGGCATCATAACACATAAGCCAGGGGAAAGCCCCCAAGAAACAATTTCCATTAGCGACAATTTCCATTAGCAGCAATTTCCAAAATATGGATTATTAGTAGAAGACAAGTCAAGTTATATCTGACTTATCACATTGCATGGGTCTTCATACATCACTAAACTATGATGTTCTTAATGAAGATATACTGGAAAAGTCACAGTTGGGTATGTTCAACTAAGACCTTTAGTCAGAAATCATGATTTACACAGTTAATCACAGTATGTCTTAATACGATGCATGAAATAGTGATTTGTAAATACAATTTGTGGTCTAGCAGATTGTCTGAAGCAAGTGCATGCATACTTGCCTGCATCACCACAGTAATTCCCCTTTCTATTAGAGAAAGTCGTGTCTGGCAACAGAATAACAAAGTTGCCCATGGCCAAATGAGGCTCAAAGTTAATATACACTCAGTTTTTCATTTGAATATAGCAATACATATATAATTCAGGTTACATCATACTCTAGAAGCCAAGAACCAATATAAAAATATTAGGAGTGCAGAAGGTAGTTTTGCACCTGACTAGTCATCCATCTAGTCTTTTGCAATGTATCTGGCAATATCTTCTGAGAACTTGGGACAGAAGGTTGGCTTTATTTATTTAATTTTTTGTTTTTTACATTTACTACCTAATTCTTTTGAGTACAACCTTGTACTGTATTGTAGACATATGCAATCATGCTGCTCTGCAGCCTGATTTTTTAAAAAAGATTCAAATAGTTGAGTTTCAGGCATCTAACTTTCTTCCAAGTACCAATTCTAAGATCACATTTGGGGTGTTTAATGCCTTTTCTTCATATTATGACTATCAAACTTTTCATGTTTGTGTGCAGGTATTACCTTTAATTCTTTAAAGTAGGTGCCATTCAAAGTAACAGGGCGCTACATTACAATACTAGTAGAATAAGGCAATCTTTGTCTCCATGAGTAAATAATAGCGTCTTTTTATTTAAGAAAACATATGGACAGAAGGAACTTTCCCCTCTTGAGCAAACAATTTATCATCTGCCATCATATGCAAAGCTGAGACCATATTAATTATATTTATACATAAAGTGCCCTGAAGTTCCAGTATTGCTTCCAAATGCTGTAATAGACATTTCCACAGCCAAGATACTGTAGAAAGGACAATGAATTAAAATGTCATAGTGAAAAGCATTTAGCTTGATTATGAAAAGATACCTCATAAAATAGGTACTGGGTTTTGAATAAGAAAAAAAAGGAGGCAAATATGAAATCTATGTTTCAATTGGATCTTATTATATTTGAGTTTTGTGCTCTAACTTCAGGTATTCCGGGAAAGTATTCATTTAGTGCACTTTCTTTTGAATATACAATAGGGAAGGTTTTTTTTAATCCAGTTCAGTTCTAGATACAGCAGGTAAGATTTATTTCAGTACATTTTTTGAAGTTGTACCTGCTAACTTTATCTCTAATGCTATGAAAATATCCAAATGACATAGAAAGGAAGAATATTTAGTAGCTGAAATTCATTAGGATAGCTGTTTTGTCAATGGCAGAAGCATCTCACAGTCAAATGAATATGGTTAATCTAAGAAAAATTTTATTCATAGGACTAAATCCGTGTTAGCTGTTCCCTTCTATCTTATTTAATAATGTCTCCTTCATTCGTTTATATTATATTGATGATTATCAAGGTTAGTGTCAAAATTGTGATTTTCAAAAGCTTATTTCTGATAGTAGCTATGCTATTTTTCTTTTCTCCCAAGAATCCACTGGAAGCACATTTACAGATCTGCCAAGTTTGAGGGAAGAAATAGCTGTGCTCTTACTCCGTTCTTCTAAAGAATGATGTAAATGCAGAACTTGTAGCCAAGTACAACATGGGCGCTAACACCTCTAGCAAGTCACCAATATACGATGAGAATGAAGATGGTAAGATGAAGATTGCCTTGTTTAAAATGCATTGCTAAGTTAAACCGGGTGTTTCCAGACCATTGCCAACCTGTTATATAGGTTTTTAGTAGGTGTCCCTGTCAGCCACTATAGCCTGTTGACATGTTGTAGGAGGATAGTGGAATCTATTGTCTAATACAAATGGCATCAGATTGGAAAAGACACATTTAGGTGCCGTAATGCAGCCTTATCTATGGAATTCTTTATTACAACTGACACTGAAATAGTTACGGAGCAAAACCAGATGTTTTGGTTTCATTGGGCTTGCTCTCTTCTGTTTCTTTGTTGCTGCTAATTCCCTGTCTGTTTGGAAGCAGCTAAAGATCTGGGACAGATCTGAAAGTGGTAATTTGATTTGCTATCTGATCCATCAAAACTACAGACTGGAATTGATGAATTGTTGTAGGGTCTTGGGATCAAAATTTTCTTACTTTGTACGTGAGAACTATTCTATTACTTGTTAATGAATTGTGAATATAATCAATTATAAATTAATACTATGTATTCAATTTCTGCTTTGGAAATTATGGGGGTTCCTTTCTTTGCATACGTTTTCAGAAACACAATAGCAAAGTCACGGTTGACAATGTATGAAATATACAATATCACAGTTAAAAGTCTTATTGAGAAAGATCTTGGAAGCGGTTTTGTTGGCTTCCCTTATCCCCAAGGACCCTTCTAACAATACTATTAGTATATGACTGCTTCCTACAGAGCTTGATTACACTAGATAACATACTATAGGTATCTGACACAGGTAGCAGTAGTAATTATTCTTACTACAACGGATGATCCAAAGACATCAAAGCTTTCCCCATTCTGGAATAATATTGGGAACATACAACAGTGAACAGGAAATTTTATTGCAAGTTTTATATAAAAACAGCATCCTGATATTTATTAATCATCCTTATTTATAATGTACTAATATTCATTATGGGTTATATCCAGATATAGCCTTATTTAGGAGAACTGCATGGAAATAAATTAGATTAAGTACCTCTGATTTCAGTGGACCTACTTGAGCTATGATTACATCTGGTTACAACTTAATATCTGCCTAGTCCATATCCACTATGAAAAACAGCCAGACTTTCTGAAATAATGCCAAGGATTTTCACATCACTCTGGGGCATTTCACAGGCAGCTGCTGTGCTGTGAAGTCCTTAGGGATATTAGCCAAGTGTCAATGTTAGTTTTCTCTAGTTACCAGCTGGTGACATTTGGTAACTGTAGTTTTACATTTTACTTAGCCTGGGCTTTTTTTTTTAATCTTCTGGTTTAATCAAAATGGTTTTTGATTAAGTTCTGTGAAATGTCATGTTTTGAGGTGTAGTGATGGAGTATAATGACATCAGTCATGGGTGGGATAATTTGTTATTGTTGTTGATTTGAGGAATGCATTCCCTTGGGAATAAACTAATGGGATATCTGTGATATGGTGGGTGAGCAATAAAATTGGATTGAAGCAAAGGTAGGTAAGGCATCCAGTTTATCTCTTTTGAAAAATCCTTTTTAAAAAAATAAAATTATCTTTTTCTTTATTATTCATTCCTCTTTGGCCTGGCCCTCCTACCTCTGCATATACTGTATATCTATAGGTAACCTGGCAGAGAAGAGTACAATTGAGTATTTTCAATGGGCTCTGCTTGAAATTAGAGATTATTACTAGATTGAGACTATACCAAATCAGGCTGAGAGCTAATTCTGGTCACAGACAATGATTTGCCTTGAGCAAGTTGAAGTTCGAAAAGGAGCTGGTTCTGTTTAACAATCCCCCTCCTCGTTGGGCATGGGAGTTAAATCAAATATGATAAATGGAGGTGTTTGAGAGCTTTCCAAAGTTCCCAGGGGGAAAAAATGGCCGAACTCATAATTTTTTAAGATAATCGAAGAACATAGGATGACTTTTTGCCATTCCCATGAAGTTCAGAAAAAATATGTTGTAGGATTGATATTGAGGAGTGGAACCAAAATCCTTGTAAGGATAATCTGCCTTTGACACACCCACTCCACCTTGTAAATTAGCTCTATAGATTTTCTCTCCATTCCCAAGGTGGTTTAATTACATTCTGCTAATATTGCAGTAATTATGAGGGTAGGGGTTTCGATATTCATTTCTAAGCCCGTCTTCCAAAAACTGGTTATAAACAGATTAGAACAGTGGAACCTATAAAACTCTCTGATGAACATGCTTTTATACAGCTGCAATAACCAAATTAACTCACAGACCAGTATATCTGATTAAAGATGGAGATAGGCACCAATGTGTTTAGATACAAACCAGAGCTATCACTGAGCAAATCCCAGGATAAAATAGGGTTAGGGTTAATCCTTTATGCTCTTGGAACTTCTTCTGTTGACGCAATTTTTCTACAGGGAACGTTTTCCTATATATATTATTGAGAATAGTTTATTTTACTTAGGAAAGTATTGCTTTTGTATGAGATAGTTACAGAACTCCAACCATTAACTCTAATGTTTAATCCTTCAGGTCAGATTATGAACTCTCTGTTTATGGAACTTTTCGTCTCTTCCCTCCTTCTCAGGAGTTTTTCACAGAACTTTCAAAAAGAGGCATTTAAAATTTTTCCGTTGAGCAGTTTTAATCTCAGTACAAGTTCTGGCTCGGCAGGTTCCTTCTTTCTGCCAATAATGATGCAATGATAGACCTAACCAATCTTCACACCTGCACTGCAGCTTTGTCCTTTTTATCTTTTAAAAGAAATAATGCTTAGGGAAAGACCACAAAGCTGTGTTTACTTGTGAGCTGGTGCGTAATTTTGTGGTAGCAGCTCAGGGAGTATGATGGTTGACGTGTATGAATGTTGTTGTAACAGACCTTGTTACACCTCTCTCTCTTTCTAAACTCACTTGTTTTGTTCTTCTCAGCTTATGCTCTGTTGTCACGTGTTTTAATAGTTGTGTGTTCTTCATGACTCCCATATCAGAGGTTCTTTCTTGGTTCCTTAATTTCCTCATTTGCTACATAATTAAGCTGTATTCTTATCCAGACATGGATCAAATTGAAGCACTCAAGTATAAGATAGCTCACAGTTTAGCTTCTTTTCAAATCTCAGGATTTAATTTGCAATGCATCTACTCCAGTTTCATAAAGATGTTTAAGTCTTGTGTGGTAATAATTGGAGTGTTCCCAAAATATTATTAACTGTTATTATTATTAAATATTATTAACTATTAATGAGGACCCGGTTTGTGGGGGCAATAAGCTGACTTTGTATAAAATATACAAAAGTATGAAGGCTATTGCTTAACG